>JBBPBX010023645.1:0-40360 GCA_038048925.1 Garcialebias charrua | reverse complement strand
ACAGACACACACAGACACACACCGGCAGAAACATAATCGTCTGCCTTTGCCATTCAGTGGCGGGTGATATGTGGGTGCTGCTTAAGGTAAAACATATTCCACTTACAAAATATCCGTCATGCGGTCACGTTGTGTTTCATATTGCCTGGAATTGAGTTATTTTACGATTTGTTAGCCACATTGAATTAAGAAAAGCACGTGAGATTAGTTTTGTACTATTCGTAAGGTCATGGAGATAAACAAATAAAGTACTGAATGAGCGCCCTGTAGTGATGACAAAATTTAAACTGTCCTTGTATTTTTAAATACGTGGACGTGAATAAGATTAACCAATGAAAACTATATGAATCTTTCAGCTCCTTCCAGACACTCTGCTATAAAAGCAAAACTATAAATTGCCTTGCAGCCGACACACAGACACATTGTTAACCTTCGTCTGATTGGCTGATAGCAACAAGACAAGGAGCTGGCAGAGTGGAGAGCAGTCGACCTGCATTTCCCACCCCCTGTGCTCATCGTCCTGTTGTGTTGCCACACGGACGGCCGGGGCACAGCATGCTCCTGCACACAGCTGGAATCTGCCCAATTAACAGGAAAAACACTTCCTGTTTAGCTTGTGGGGAATTAGCAGTGCATGAATGCATGGCTGATATCCAGCTAAAAGGAACGGGGAGTAAGGTGGAAATTATTTGATTAATAAATGTTGTGTTGTTGTGTTTTTTTCCCCAGGATAAAAATACCTGAAGAGGACGAGAAGAGCAGGAGTGGATTAGGAAGCATCTTGCTTGGGTGAGTGGAATGTTATTTTAAATAAAAACTGACATGTTCATAACAAATTTCTTAATTCTAGTAAGATGTGACCAGTCCTTTTAATACAAACATACATTTAACATTAGTAATAATGTGTATTTTAATCTGGAATAAAAACCAAAGGGTGTAAATAATGTAACATTTCTAAAGCAGCATATTCATGCACTTTTTAAGAAGTTACAATAGGCTCCTAAAGTACTTGTTTTACAGTTTTTATTGTGTTGACTCCAACATGCTGTCTCTTCACTTGAGTCTGAGGCTGTTAACACAGGCAGGAAAACAAGAGCAGCTCTTTTAATACACACATCAGTAGCTGTGTTTCCATCCATTTTCATTTCGATTTTTGAGCTAATTTTTTAAATCTCGCAAATATGTAAATACAAATTAATGCGAAGCAGAAGTGTTTCCATCTGCTGGCTTGAAGCGCATCTACCAAGCCACGCACAGCGTCATTACGTCAGACGTCAGCGTCATTACGTCAGACGTCAGCACTGCGCATGTCTACAGTAAACAGGAAGTAGCAGTTGAAAACAGAACCTGGCCACACATCTCGTCAAAATGGAGAGAATATTTCAGGTACGTGTTGCTATCGGTCGAGTTGTATTTATTCTGTCATACAAACTAGTTTTAGCGATGTTACATGTTGTCCGGAGCGGAAACAGCTGATCAGTCACGTGACGTGAATGTTCGCTTCGGCAGCACGAGTCGGCAAATGTGTTTCCATCTGTCGCTGTGCGCATCTGCTCATTTCCGAACATCCCAAAAACCACCTCAAGCGAGCGTATAAACTTTTTGGCGAACTTGAGAAAGTAAATACGGATTTTGCCGTTTCCATTAAGCTTTTCTGCTGCGATACTTCAAAATGCGCACCTAGAAACCTTGATGGAAACACGGCTACTGATACAGAGATGTTGCAGAGGGTTTCGGACAACGAGGATAAAACAAACAGAGACACTTGAGGAAGTTTCTGAAATGCCTTCATTAATGTTTGAAGCTGCACAATGATTATGTAACCAGTCAGAGATTTGATCACGCTACAAAATGCTTTTGCGCATGTCAGCGTGTGCTTGTTTGTCTGTCGCACTTTAAGTAGCTTGTAAACCTGGAGACAGAGTTTGATGAAACTCACAGAATGTGAACTGGTCATGCCTCTACAACTCGTTATCTTTTGGAGTCAGCCCCGTTCAAGATGGCTGGCACGTATACAAAAATGGCTACAACTCTGTCAACTTTACAGATACTAAGATAAAATATTGTGCTAGCCGTGGAGAATACTGTACTTCCTGAAACCAACTTGAAGTGCAACAGATCAAACAAAACATTTTATTATCTTACGAGATTGCGTAAGATTTGACCAAAAACAGCTATAAATCCATTCCTTATTCCTCCCCACCACATAATGGTGTTCGTTTAAAACTGCGGCATGAAACGTAGCATGCAATGTGTTTTTGTAGTAATAGTACTCGCACAGTACAGTATTATTTTACTTGAATGTTTGGAAATGGTTTGCTTGGATCCAGCGTGTAAGTCTTTCAAAAAGAATTTAAAAAAAGCAAAATTTCTTTAAAATTTGCTCTAAGATGTCGTTTTTGTAAAAAAAAAAAAAGTAAACAAAACATCCCTTGTTTTTGGTAGTTTGCTGTCAGTTCATGATTGATCATCTGTTCAACTTTACATACGCAGATGACAGGAATAGACATTATTATTATTATTATTATTATTATTACATGCTCCCCCCCACCACCACCGACCCCCTCGGCCTTCATCCTGACTCTGATGCGTTACACTTTTATTATTTCATTTTATGCTTATGTTCATTGGGTGTTTGGTGTTTTAGGGGTGTTTGGTGTTTCAGTGTTGGTGTAAATTTTCATACTTTTATACTATTATGAAAAAACTCAGGACAGTGTTACACTTTTTTACTATTTTATGCTTATGTTTATTAAATGTTTTAGTGTTTAGTGTTTAGATGGTTACTGTTGCACCGAGGGACTGAGAGAAACGCAATTTCGGTCCTGTGTATGTCCTGTACATATTGCAGTTCTGACAATAAAGTTGACTTTGACTTTTGACTTTAGTTGTCAATGAGCTGTGACAGGGACTGTGGACTTGCAGAGACAAACACACACACCAACAGTTACCGCGAGCCTCTGGACACACATCTTGCTAATTGCCTTCTTCTTGTCTACCTCTTCTGTCGAGTCCTGCCCTCCACAGTAAAAACGACAAAAAAAAAAAGATGGAGCCGTGAAGTTTCCCTGTTATTGATTTTCAGCTGAAACTCGTGCCCACATTCCTCAGATTTTGTGCGCGGCATTTCTGCTGTAAATTATTTGCCATGCTTCAGTGTCATGAGTCTCTGATCGAAGAGCTTTGGCACCAACGCTTGCAGAGACTTCCTTGGATTGCAGCACACTCCTACACTCTGTGCATCTTCAAAACATCTTTTTCCAGATGTGTGATAATGTGCAACGTGACATTAATAAATGTAAACACGTGACGAGACTGAATCCTAGAGGAATCTAGTTTTAAGCTAAACATTCCTTTATTGATGCAGCAAAGCATCAGTGAATAATTGTCAGTTAATAATGTTAATATTTCAACCTCAAAGTAAACATGAAAGAGCAAACAAGGGTGTTCCAAGATATTTGCATACTGTGGCTCTACGGCACGCTTGTACAAACGTATCGACAGCGGCGTATTAAGGCAGACCACACGTGTGTGAGCAAACATGTAGGTGTACACACTGCTCGTTGTTCGACTCAAGAATCTGCTTCACTCACTTGAAGAAATATACGACTACCAGAGCAAACTGTTTGCTCTTCCTGCAGACGAAATACAATTTGCTGCCAACAAAGCATCATTTATTTCTTCTGCCTTGAAAGTGTGACAAACACATCATGTGTACTGAAGGATCTGGGTCAATAACTGAACAAAGGGGCCCTATCTCGCTTTATCTGGTGAACAGGCTTAAATAGTTTGCCAGCATGAAGCAATTCTTAAAGGACCACAGTGATGGTTTTGTACGGTTTAGGTCCAAATCACATATATTTTGGATCATCTTGTAAAACCTTTGCAGTGCTTTTAGAAACTTAAACGCGTTTCTTTCCATGGTTATCAACGAGTTTCTCTTTAATACAAAAAATCTGACCACATTAGCAGATCATTCGAAGAAAAACGTTGAATTTTTTATACAGTTTTGGTGGTCGGCTTTTAAAATGTTAAACTACAGAGTTGAATTCTTCAGGTGTAAACGGTTTTGTGAAAAACGTAGGCTCATATGTTTGTCCGTCCACTTCTAGCGCCTTGCTTCCCTTCTCCCTCATCTTGTTTGGGCTAACGTTAGGGAAGCTTCAGGCAGTGCACACACCTGCTGGAGGCAAACTGTATAAAGCCAGTGACACCATAATGGATTGTTGCTGACAGAGGTCTTTAGAAGGAAGGCTCACCTGTTCCGCCAGATGATGGCACAGGCAAGAAAGGCAGGTAAAAACTTTAATAATGGGGCTCACATTTTTTGTCATTTATCTGATGACCTGACAGCTAAGGTTTGAATCATTACGAATTTTCTTCTCTAATATCATGGAGAATAGAAACCATTGACAGAATCTATTATATTAAATGTGTTCTGAGTAGCTGAACAAACACTTTTTACTAACCAAGACAACATTTTGGTTCAAAAGGTTACACTAAGGGGGGTACCTCAAGCTGCGGTCAAAAGGTATGTTAGTTGGCGGCGGAGTAAACTGCACCGCCTGACTCCTGGCTTGCCGGCAAACTTCCCCCAGTGCTGGCGTGGGACCAACACAGGCAGCAGTTTCACAATAAATTCCTTTGTGACATTGTAATCAGCACCAGAAATCTTCAGCTCACATTTATCTTGTGTGTGTGTGGCACATGTCTTGAGTTTTTTTTTTTTCTTCTTAAGAACGAAAGCTGCAGGGCATAGCGACAAGAACAATCTTAAGCAGTAAGTCATAGAGAAGGAGGTGGTGCGGGGTTGGGGGCCTGAAAAACAGGTACACTGCCTTTAAATGAAGGTTTTGCTACAACAACAAAAAAAAAAAAACTGTTGCCATGTTTAATAATACCTTCACGTTATTTAATGCCACGGATAATACGAGCAGGTCTCAATTTGTCACTCGCGCAACAACATGGATGATTAAACTTAACAAAACCCTACAAACTAAACAGCAGTGGGTATTTTCAGACGTGTGCGCCCTGGCCTTAAATATCTGCACACAGTCAACCCATATGCTCTATGAGTGTCTAAAATCAAAATACATTTATTAAATAAAAACCAGCTGATAGCTCACTGTCAGAATCACTGATCAACACAGCAGCTGTGAGCCTTCTCCAGCTAATGAACCCTCTGAACGAGGCCTTTGGCAGGTGGGGGAGACATACTTTTAGTAGATTCCAGTCTTTCTCCTGTCATGAACAAACCTGAGAGAGAAAAAAACTGCAAAGAGCAAGATTTTAGAGATATATACACATGCCACCTGTTAGCAGTGTGAAGTGCTCCTGTTAAAACAAATGTATCTTCTTGGAATCTGGTGTAGAAGATTGTCAGTAAAGGTAACCAGCATGTTTAAATAAAAAAAAGTTTAAACAGTGCAAATATGATTCAAACCAACAGATGCACGAGCAAACGAGCAAACAGATAATGTGCTAGTGGCTCATCAGTCAGTACGTGTGACACTGTTTGTTTAACCAGGATAGTCAGTCTGCCAGTCGGTCGGTCTTACTGGCATGCAGGGTGCCTGCTCGCTGCCTGACTCACACACCCTCCGATGCATTTTGAACCCTTACACAGCGTTGTTGCAAGAAAATGAGGTGAAACGGTGGCAAAACCATAGTTGTAGTCCCATAGTCCCTTTCCTTTTGATGAAAATGAGAGGAACAGAGATAATGCAGGGTTGTACTATTATGATGATTTTCCTTTTAATTGTTTCTGATCCCTGTGGATCACGATTTGTTGGTAAATAATAGAGGAGTATTAGTATTTAGGATTTCTATAAGTAAAATTAAGACAAAGTATGAAGAGCTTGAATGGTGTATAACATCAAGTAGGTAATCATTATAATGACCAAGAAACAAACTAGAATCGTGGTCATGCGGCAAATGGAATGACTGTCATTCAGGAAGGCTGAGTGTCGGCGTGCAAATGTAACTGTAGGCTTGTGGCTGACTCATCGAACTGGTCCATCCAGCCACTTGAAAAAGCCCAAACATACATACAGCCCAAACAATGTCCTGCCTCTGTCCCTGCAGGTCCTCTCAAGTGGTTTGAACGCTGTCAAAGCAGTTTTTTTTTTAAACTTGCCTCATTCTGCCCGAGACCTGTTTGCTTTGCTTGTCCACACTAAGAGCAGAGCACTTCGGAAAATGGTGCCAAAAAGTACAATAAATTTGTGTCCCTGGAAGGTGTGGATAGTCAAGAGATATGAAAATATAAAAGCCAATGCCAGATTTGTGACACCAGGGTCTACTATGTCCTGGTGATGGTGAGCTTTTGGACTCGGCAAGCTGTGACCTCTACAGTGTTGTGGTTTGTTGTGTCTGACGGAAAATAATGAACACGAGATGTGAGGCACAAGGCTGACAAAGGCTGTGTGTGTAAACACCACTTTAAGGAAATGGATCAAAGCGCAGGTTGTCAGTGGTGCACTGGAACCCTCTCGCTTTGTGTAATGTGAGACTTGTCTTGTGGTGAAGGTCTCGGGCAGATGTGCAGATCTTTGAAAGAAAGGTGACGGTGAGTTTCTGTCCTCGAAGGGCCAAAGGGCACAAGAGCTGATGAAAGACATGTCATTTTCTAGGAAAAAACGAGTAAATACATATGCAGATAAATAAAAGACAAACAGGCAGAAAGAAGGAAAGAAAAAAACCGATAGATTTAATCTCAAAACATTTTTACTCCCCTCCAGTGTGTCTTTATAAAAACAGAGTCAGATCTACTAAACCATCTGTCATATCCTCCAGAATTAAAACTTAAGGAAATAGCCCACATTTCCTTTTAGAACTTGCATTTCCTGACCTCTCCCTGCTCTTAAGCTTGGAAATAGACTGCAGACACGCAGTTGCAGACATCGCGCTCCGGTCTCAGTCCCCACCAACTTTTTGGCACGAGTCGTATCGTTTACTCAGACACACTCCAGAAGTTTAGGGTTTCGCGTTGCCCTGGAGGAGTGGATAAAAGCACCTGTTGTGGAGATGGAGAGCAGCAAAACTCAGGTGGATATGATTGTAACTGGAGCTGGGTGTGTACCCATGTCGAACAGGGCCTGTTATCTTTGTCGTCTGGGTCACAGTTACAACAAAAGACAAAGAATACGAAGCAGTGGAAACACTAATCCGAGCCTAACCTCTGACCCAAACGACTTGCTCCATGTCTTGATTGCCTGTAGGCTTTTCTACCTTTTCAACTGGGACTATATGGCTAGATGAACGACAGTTTCGCTTTCAAGTAATTTTTTGCAACTATTGGGCTAATATTTTATACTAATTTAACAGATAAGACTTGCCAAAATACTTGCTTGTATCACAAAGCACTAAGTTGCCCTGAGCTTCATTTTAGCGCCGCAAATGTGCACGCTTTGAGTTTTTCCGTGCACCCACCCTCACATTGACCTCTGCTCTGTAAATGATGTTCTTTTTCATTTTATCCAGCTGCAAGCTCTAACGGTACTGCTCCACAATGTCCACATAACAGACGAAGCTCAAACAGTAAATCTCAACATTAAAAGAGCTGCCTAATTAGGATACGCATAAAAAAGTAGACAGCCAAAAAAAAAAAGAAAAGAAGGGAACGTAATTTAAAGTTAGAAAAAAGGCAGCCCCGTAGTGACCCAATAAAGTGGTTTTTGGTGTTCATTATAGAAACAACCATTTGTAACATCATATAGTACTAGTAGAGGTGATTTAGAGTGAATGTGGCTATAAAATAGTCTTTTCTTGTGGTCTGACTGAAACCAGGTGGAAGTTTTGTTTGTAGAACATTGCTGAACCACTAACCCCTCAATCCCCATCCTCACAACTACAGAGAACAGCAGTGATTTACTGGCTTCAAGATGAGTGTTATCAGTGACAGTCATTGTAAAACTATCATTATAGTTATTTACCACAGTTCATCTCGTCTTAATTTTTATCTTTATGTTTTACCCACTTGATTAATCTTGATGTTTTTATTTTATTTAAACATTTATTTTACTACGCATGAAATCCATTGAGATTATTAATCTCTTTTACAAGGATGTCCTGGGATGTAACTGCATCTCTTGTGAAACATATTTAGGGTTTCCTTGTTCGTTGTTAGTTCATAAGGTTACCAGTGGCTTCAGTAACACACAGCTTTCTTAGATCTGTTCAGATCTGTTAGATCTGTTAATTTTAAATTTAAAGAATCATGGGCTGGTATTTTAGAGGTTAGAGTGCCATCTGTTTTCTAGTTCTAGCTCGTTTAATAAATTCACGATGTTAAATTAGCTCATCTAATATAGGCTGACTGGTATGTTCAGTAATGAAGCACCACATGAAAGATAAATTAGTTAATGTCTTAAAAGCATGTCCCTATTGCATGTGCAGTCTTTGGTTTGCATGACATTTTCATAAGTATACCTGCGCTACATGTGTCTGCTGTCTGTTCTCTCCTTTGTTACTTGTCAAGTAGTCTTTCAACTTTGGATATTCTACAAATCACTTGTTCCACCTTCCCAACTCTCTCTTGATCCCCTTTTCATGCTTGCAGATAACAAAATCCAGCTGGTGGCACAGACTCCACAGTTGGTTGAAAAGGGATAGGATGAACTTTCAGACCATCAACACTGTACATCATGCACATATCACATGCATTGTTGCCCTAGAAGATAAAGAACCCTGAAATAAAAGCCTCCTTAGTGGGAGTATGTGCTCTGTAGTGTGCAGCCTTATCTCTAACAGCCAGTTGGCATTGCACACCTCTCTGGCCAGCTTGTCCACACCCTGTCATAGCACCTCAGTGGTGGCCTTCCGCTCTGAGGACAAGGACTCTTGACCCTTTAGGCTGCAAGGATTTAATTGCTGAATCCCACTTCAATCTCCAAAATCCAGGTCTCATTCAATCTGAGCCTCTGCTTCTTATCTCTGCTGTTCCCTTGGTTGTGTTTTCTTAAGACAAAAAGACAAAAACCGAGTTTAAGCTGAGTGGGATTGTGATGATCCCTTATCTCTTCTTGTTGCTTCTTTTTCTTCTCAAAGCATTGATCGAGTTTGTCACTTAAGTGTTAAGCAAAATAGTTCTCCTGGCTTTGTCTACAAAAGTTTTCACCACCATTTTCTTCCACAGACACGTTTTGTTTTAATATTATCCCAAAGTAACTCATACACTCGGATCTGGTCTCTGTCCAATCTTTTTGTTTATAAATCCAAAAATGCTTCCTGTAAATGTTGAAATGCCAACGAGAGTCAAGCTCACTTTTTCAAACTCAGCTTCTGCCTGCTTTAGGAATGCTTCAAGGGTTGAGAAAAGGAAATTGCAGCCCAAGAAGGGAGGCGGAAGACAAAATGGGAGGGGGTATGACTCCAAGTGCAGGATTACAAGTCTTTGTACTACCTCTCTCTGCTCTGCACCTCCACTCGGAGCAATCAGCCACCACAACTTTACAACCTGGATCCACACAGAAATGATGCACCCAGCTGCACCTTAACTGAACCACTCATCAGCACAAGTCGGTTGCAGCCAAAGAGAAAGAAAACAGTAGAACACAACTATTCCAGTTCCAGTGTTATCTGCGATCTGGCAGTGTGCACAGACCGAGTCCCTCCCTGTCCACCTCTACCAAAGTTTCTGCTCTGCAGGGTTATCAGATGTGCTTGGCTCAGTTTGGAATGAGACACACTCAAATAAACATTCTGCCCCAGGGATGCTACGGCAGAAATACCACAGTAGGGTTCTTGGGAAAATAGTCTCAGTTTTATCTCCATGGTATGCTCATTCCTCAGAGCTGATTGATGTTTTTGTATATTTTGACCTCTTTTCACAATTCTGGCCATGAATTGCTAAACAAAATAGGATTTCTCTTTAGTTAAAAAAAGCCACCTCCAACAACATTGGATGCAACCTATTCAAATTTTACCCAAAAAAAATCCACACTTTACACCCTCTATGTTTTCAAAAACGCACTATACTACTTAAAACTGAAACACTGAAACACAGCACACACCCCACACACGGTGATATCAAAACCCGAGAGAATCTGCATATCTTTCAACTGTTTGTTTTTCCCAACTCCTTTAATCTCCTGTTTGTCTTTCTAAATCTCTTTATTTTCTCTAGATCTATACACAAATACAGTCAAGCTGCCGCACTTTTTTTCTCCCCTTTCATCCACACTTCCATATTTTCAGAGCTCAGTGTATTGGAGACTATAAGAGCTTTGGCTGCTCTTTGAGTCTGTGGCTCAAGTGTTTATTTTAATGACTAGGATTATTCTACTCCTAAAAAGAACAAGCAAAGTTTGCATAGCTTGGATTTTTTTTCCCCAAACTACCACAGGTAATTTCTCTAGTTTGAGATAAATGCAATTTTTTCACCACCCATTCATCTGTAACCAGTAGCAAACTATTTCCTTCAAATTCTGTCATTATGTTTTTCTGTAAGGGTTTTCATTAACAAATAATTGTCTTTTTTAATAGTTTGCAAATGTTGCTTGTGTTTTCATGGTGCAGGCAGGTGCTTATTCTAAAATGTGAGTTGTTTTGTTTAATCAGGCCTCGAGGTTCAGGTTGATTTTACTGATGTGGATGAACAACAAGTGATCTGCTGAAAAAGCTGATATTTGGCAGCTAAAGAGCTGACAAATTAAAGGAATACAATTTTCAAGATAAAGCAAAAAGAAAACTAAATTGTGGTAAAACAGAGAGGAAAAATACCGTACTTGTTATTGCAATTCTTTCCAATCCTCAGTTTGATGCAATTTGTGTTGTTTCCTGTAGGAAGTTGAGGGAAGTCCTTTTTGATTAAATGTTTTCTGTTATATATGTTTTAGTAACGTTCAAAGTTTTTTATTGACAAGATGGCAAAACTGACAAAGCACAAAATTACAGCAACATGTGATTTTCAATAACTTATTTAGAAAATAACAACTGAACAAACTTTTTTTTATTGAATTCATCATTAACAATACAATAGAAATGTAATACCTCTCTAACAAACATGTTCACTGACCCTAGCATAAAGATAAACTACAAACTAGCTGCATTACATGTCTAAAGGGTTACTGTATTTACATGTTATACCAGTAAAAATTTACATAGGAAAATTTAACTTAAGGGAGAAAAAAAAAACATAGCACACCCAGCAAAATCACCTAAATATTTTAGTGAAATGGGCTTCAACTCCAGGTGAGCAGTGTGAAAACAGATTATTCAGTTTTTTCTTTCTTTGTGTAAAACTGCGGGTCGCAACAATGTTGGCTTCCACTTTAGCTACTGTTTATGGAGCACAGATAACAACAATTGTACCATAAATAAAGCTTCCTTTAAAACAGGATGTCATGAATGTTTAGACAGACAAATAAAATGCTTTTCTTGTCCCAATTATTAAAGCACATTAAATATGACTGTGGAGCAGCAGATTAATTAAAAATCACATTGAGCCAACTGTGCAAAAATGTTTTAATAATGAAGGAAAATGAAACATGTTTTTTTACTGACACCTTGCCTAAAAAGGAGCAACAAACAACAGATGCACAAGTTGCTTCATTGCACAAGGCCGTCGTGCTTGATAGAAGAAGCTGATAAAGTGCTGCACAGACTCTTGTCTGCAGCTAGTTTGTCTTTATCTCCCTCATTCCTCTCTCCCTCTCCAATCCATCATCCTTTGAAGTAGTGTGCTGACACTTCACCATGGCATTTGTTTTAGAAGGCTTGGACTCAAGTGAAACGGCTTAAAACACAATTTTTTTCCGTGATCTATTCTCATTAGCATATTTCATTCTTCCTACGGTGGTAGGGATACTTGTTTAACTAGTATTACAGGCCATCAGTGTGGAAAACTACAGACATTATGTTGTTTATCTAGCATGTATAGGTGGGAAGGCAGTTCCAGATAATCAACTGTTTTTCCAAGTTTAGAAAGCTAACAGTGTCATCTTTGGATGCTTAGCTATGTGCAGTATGGCGCACGAACAACCAAACAAAGAAGACACTGATTTCACAAAACTGTGAAAGGGTAGTTTTATTGTTACTCATTCAGAGAGGGCATTTGATTACTTTTAATAAGCTTTTGAGAGAGAGAAAAATCAGCAAAACTTATTTTTGTTACATTTCACTTTATCTTGTGTTTTACTCCCTCTGAAGCCTCATGTTGCTGCTACAGTCCTGTAGTTTCAGAGAACGTATGAGAAAACCGTCTCTTTAATTACAGCTTTGTACCTTTGATAGTAACCTCTTTTCAATAAATGGAGTAAAAATAATATCTAAATCAAAAATGTCTAGTTGGTTTTGTAAATTTCTGTGAACAAAGTGAAAAATCATGTAACAGAAATTCTGTGTTGTGATGCATTGTCACACATTTTGTCTTCTTGCAAAGATACTTGTAAACTTATGTGCAATTTTAGTTACCATACCATACCATACCATTTTATTTATAAAGCACTTTAAACAGGAACAAGTCCACACAAAGTGCTGGACAAACAAACACGCAACAGGCAACACAGACAATGAGGTACAACACGAAAAACATAAAAAACATTGCAGATCATAAATAAAACGATCCAATACAAATACAAATCTAGTTGGATCTTAACAAGTGACGGAGGCATCAGTTTTATGTGTTGCATTGTTGTATCCTATTTACAGTCATCATTCACTAAATATTTTTGATTCATGGTAATTAATAATGTTTTTCTTTCTTACTTTAGGTGGAACATGGATAAAGAATTACTCCACACAATGAAGATCTTCCAGAGTCCACTGATGCCTTTTCTGCTCCTCCTGCTTTTTCCTGATGGTACCTTTTCCAAAGATTGCCCAAAAGACTGTTCCTGCATGCCGATAGAATCAATTTTATGTTTCCAGAGGCACTCCTCTGCCTTTCCCCAAGGAGTGGACTCTTCCACACAAAGCCTCTATCTGTTTTCCAATGGAATTGAAGGAATTAAAGCTGAGGACTTTGATGGTCTAGTGAACCTGGAAATGCTGGACCTCAGTCAGAACAAACTGACCCATCTTCCTGATAGGGTGTTTGAGCCCTTGACATCTTTAAAAAATTTGGACTTGTCATCCAACCAGATCACTCACATTTCAGAGAAATGCTTCCACGGTGCAACACAGCTTGAGCGCCTTTATTTATACAGTAACAGCATAAAGACCATCCATCGTGAAGCCTTCAATGGCTTAAACCACCTGTTGGAACTCAAGCTGCAGGGTAACATTTTGACCACCCTGCCTACCCTCTCAATGCCCCAGCTACTGTTGCTGGACCTTCGCTTCAATGCCTTGTCATCTTTAGGTCCTTCAGACCTTCAAACTCCAAACCTAGAGTCCCTCAGATTGGGCGGTATGGGGCTCACCAGTTTGAATAAAGAGCTTCTACTGGGTCTGAAAAATCTTCACGAGCTGGACATTTCCGGAAATCAACTAGAGTCTTTCCCCTCAGCACTAAAGGAGACACCGGGGCTGTATCACCTTAATTTGGCTGGGAACCCAATGGAGCTTCCAAAGGTTGAAGATCTGCAGAACCTTAAGGAGCTGTTGGAGTTGGACATTAGTAGTCTCAGTCTTCAGGGCTTACCAGAAGAGTTTACCCAGCTCTTTCCCAACTTGAAAAAACTCACAGTAGCAGAAAATCCCTTCAACTGTCTTTGTAACTTAGCATGGTTCCCAATATGGCTCAGAACCCAAGGCATCACCCTGGAGAGAACCATAGAGACACGATGCCATTTCCCACCCATCAATGCTGGAAAGATTTTAGAAACACTGGAGCACAATGATTTTGGCTGTCCAACAACAACTACAATCACCACCAGTACTGTCAAAACTACTACCACAATCCGGACTGTTCCTCTCACCACCATCCCAACTACTAAAACTATTCAAGTCCCCAGAGTCAGTGACAACCCAGTTGACAATAATGATGACTTTCCCCTACTTCCTGCTCCTGCATCCACCCGTAGCAGCAGCACTGACCCAGATGAGAAACAGCATTTCTGTCCTGAAAATACCTGTTTGAATGGTGGTACTTGTCATCTGGATCAACATGGTCATGTAGAGTGCACCTGTCCATATGGTACCACTGGGATGTTTTGTGAAATTCAAAACAATTTTCTTCCTTCACCACCTGAAGCTGAATCATCCAGAGCAACTTTCATCACAGACACACCAGACCTCAGCTCCCATCAAGCCACCCCAACTTCAATTCTGATAGACCTCCACCGGTACATTGAAATGCGACCGTACATTCGAGGTATTCGTCTGACTTACAGCAATCTGTCAGGGTCAGACCGCAGGCCAAATCAACTCAACCTCCCAGCATCCTTCCCAGAGTATAGACTCAGAGGTCTAAACCCTAACTCCACCTATGCTGTGTGTGTCAGTCCTTTAGGTGATCACAGCGGCATGGAAAGTATCTGCATTGAGGCTCAAACAACCCCGTTAATCACTGCACAGACAAATGCTCAATCTGAAAGCCAAAAAATTCCCACTATGCTGGTGCCTGCAACTGCCATTATACTACTGCTGATACTGATAGCAATAGCAGTAGGAGTGGTGTGCTACTTACGCAAGAAGAGGTCCAAGGGAAACATGGCGCTAGACTGTGAGCCCTCTCAGCTAGAGTTGGATGGAGTTAAAGCTGGTCTAGACAATGGGATGATGCCTCACAAACAGCCCCAACTTGTGATCCCTGAACCTGCTGTCCAAAATGGCAGTCTGGAATATGAGGTGTTGCTACTACAAGATCATTGTATTTCCAATAACAACATGTCTTTGCACAAGCCTTATCACTTTTGACAGCTGGACTTAAAGACTCCAATCTAAAGGAGGACTTTTAATTCATCTGCCCTGTCCCTTCAAGTGGAATAACATGACTGTTGCTTGAAAGCAGAGGACAGTATCAACCATCCAATTGGCCAATGAGCAGCTGGGCATACAATGAACTTACAGCCCTACGATTGTCCAAAAAGACATAAAAAAGTATGAAATGAAACTGTTTGAACATTAATCTGTCCTAAGGCTGGTACTGATGGTGTTGTCATGGACTAAAATATGGATTTAAGACACACAGAAAGCTGATGCTTTTCTTTATGAACACTGCAAAAGTGCCTTTCTCCATCACAAATACCTAGAAAAACACTCTTTGCAGCTGGTTTTTTTTTATTTTTTAATTCCTGCATGGTACAGCTCCTCAGTACTTACCCGAAGGGATCAGAATATGCTGTGAATTACCGTAAAGATTCAAAATGAAGTTCAGAGAAAATAGCTGATTCTTGTATTGCTTTGTTTTGATGAAAATGTTTTGTATATATGTTTAATTATTTTTGTTTCTTTGTATTTTTTTAACTGTACAGTACAACATTTTGAATGTTAAAACCCTCTCAAAACCCCAATCCCAGTTTTTGTGACTAACAGACAAAACAGCAGATTAAAATCTTTGAAGATTAAAACTCATTTGGTACCAGTAAAGTCGGTCAAAAGGCTTTGCCCCCAGAATATCAGACAGTCTAAGTAGATGTGAGTCTGGACTAAGTCAAGACTAAATCCCCTTTTATCAATCCGAAGCCTTTGTCATGCTTTGAAAATACAAAAGAAGAAGGGAAGCAGGATTACGGTACAACAAGGTACAGAGGGAAGCAATGGACTGAACCTCCTCTGATTTAGTGCACAGTCCTTCAACCAATTTAAAGTTGGTCTTATATACGGTACTCATTTTGATGACATAAAATCTAAAAGCTCTTAATTTACCCACAAACCAAACTGTGTTATCCCTCACCTACAACTCAAACACTCAGCACACTTCATGGCCTGGCTGAAAACAAGCAAAGCAAATAGTGGATATGTCTTATGTTTCATTTGAGTAAAAATAGCCCGCTTGATGATGCGCTATACACAATTTCTCCTTGGCAAAGCAGACCCTAGTTTTGCCTGCTTGTACTCAACCATAACTATGTAAAAACCATATGCACAACTTCATGATGTTTGTACTATTTTATAGAAGACAATGAGACTTGCAGAGATCCACTGGAAGACTACCAAAAAGACTGAGTGCTGAGCTCAGAATCTGTAAACATGGCACAAAGAAGGAGCTACAATAACATTGTGCGTACGTGTGTGAGAGTGTGTGTAGATCTTTCAACCGCTGTCAAAATGCAAGTTCTGTCTTGTGCAAAGACCTGCAGACATCAAGTTACTGTCATTTACTGCCTTAATATACCCACATGCCTCAGAGTGCTTGAAGACCTAACAAGTATACTTGTGGGTAAATGTACCAAAGACACATCTGCCAACATCTGTAAAAATACACACAGTATTTTGGTGCACATTTGAGAGTTTAGTGCCAACAAAATGCCTTTAAAGCAAGAGATGCAACTGGAATATTTGTCTGTAAAAATTGAAAACATTGAGGATAACCAAAAGTATTTTCAGTGTGACTGTTAAATTTTCCGTTTATTTTGGGAAACGTTTTAATTGTTTCTTTTTTGTATTTTGTGAACTTATTTGTATAAATAGAAAATGTGGTATTAACATAAAATGAATATCCAAAGTTGACATTGTTTTGTTTGTCATTTTTATTGTATTCAATATTTGCCATTAAACTACAGAGAAAATGGATAGGTGGGAGTGTAGAGAAACAAAAAACAACGCAAGTGATATTTCAGTCTTTGGATATGTATTACTTATGAGAGAGCGTGAGTTTTGTCAATAGTGATGATGAGCCAAGTTCAAAACGGATCAAAGTACGAGAATGTCGGAGTCTCACCTATCTGGATGTCTGAGGAGTCGTGTTTTGAGGTAAATGCTAAAGCCCGAGATACACTGAAGCAGACTCCGTATACGCGCGTATACGGACGTATACGCGCGTATACGGAGCCGCTGCTACACTCGGCTTTCGTTCTCGCGTAGATTCTCGTGTTTTCGCTCCAAATTCTAACGTCATTTCCTCCGTACCGTCACTTCCGATCGTCACTTCCGCTAGTTTTTCGCTCCAAACGCTCGCGTTCTCCTTGTTGTAATATGAGCAGCTGAGCACGGAGTGCTTTTCCTGCAGCCCACAGCCCACCACAGCCCACCAGGGAATATATAAAACATCGCGCACCCAGGTAGGACCTGAATTCATTCATTTCATTCATCGAGTGAACGGAGGAAGAAGCGGTTACTTGACTTTAGGCAAAAAAACAAAAGAAAAGGCCCGATCAGCGATAAAAAAGAGGAATTTATTTCATTTGTGTAACATACAAAACAGTCCGGCGCCGGGGAAGTTTAGATCAGACACCGCGCATCGCGTATGCGAATCGCGTATGCGTAGTAAAAAAATACTTTTGCGCGTACTTGCCCTGAGNCCCCCCCCCCAATTTTTTTAAAAAATAGCTATGTGTTCCAAAGTGAAAAAACAATTGTGAAATGCCAATGTATAACTACAGTACTAGTAGTATTTTAGGTTGTTTTTAATGTACTGTATGCAATGCCATGTTTAGCAGTCTGCTCCTCAGATAAATAATGTTAACTTATTATTTTTATTTATGAATATTTCTGTTCAGTGCCCTGAGACGACTTCCATTGTGACTTGGCGCTATATAAATAAACTGAATTTTTACAAGAATATTTCTAGAAACAACAAAAAGAAATAGTTTTAGAAAAGAAAAGAAAAAATATTCTATGTAGACAAGACAATAAAAGAGCCCATCATCACTAACAATGTAATTTCAATGAGAAAGGAGTGGTGGTACAGAGGTTAGAGAAGTTGGGTCCATGATCGGAAAGTCGCAGGTTCAACTCCCTGGACGGACAACATCAAAATGTGGGTGGAAAAGGTGAAGCACCCACACCCTCATTTGCCCGACTCTGGGCCCTTGAGCAAGGTCCTTAACCCACACCATCTGCTCACTAGGTCTCTTAAAAATGAGTCCTCGTGACTCAGTGAAGCTACCTGTGTAAATAAAGAGTAAATAAAAAAAATTCCAAAGGACAACGTGCAAACTGTTAACGCATGTATTTCAAAATTATGATCCCTGTTTATAATTAAATACACTTAAATTAAGGTAGAATGTTCATTTACCAAAGAATAACTTCCTGCTCGAAGCTAAATACATGAGAGTTGTTTGCAAACCCACATAATAAAAAAGCTGACCACCTCTGTGCTTTATAGGTAGGAAGCTGGTGGGGGATCAATGCAGGATGTAGAACACAGATAAAAAAATGCATAAATTAGCTCATAGCTTGGAGCTATTGTACAATGTCCCACAGTAACAACTTAAACACATAAAACAGCATCACTCCACTCATGCAGTGTTATTACAATTTTCTCAGCGCAGTAAGCTGTTGGTGATGTAACAGAGAAACACTGCACCCAACTGGAATTTATAGATTTACGTTTTCTTAGAATTTAAATGGTCTCCCAATATTCTTTAATGAGTAGACTTTCCATTTGGGTGACCAGCAATGTCAGGTATAAAAAAAATTATAGCAATGTTTCTAGTTGCATGAGAAGCACACACAATCTACCTAAAATCGAGCAAATCACCCAGAGGATTAAATAATCTATGGCTAATTTTCTTGTTCCAGATGCTGCATGCCACAATACGTTCTTTGCCTATAGGCTCTGACTGTTCTGAATAGTTTTGACAGCAAATGGGATGGGTGCACTCATTCAAAACCCTGGACAACAAAAGTTAAACAATATATACATATATTGCTAATTTTAATGTAACAAAATCGGTTTTATTCACTTTTAGCATCATGGCCATATTATGGTGTCATAAATGTGTGTTATTTTTGCAAGCGGTGACTGATAAATAAATAAAAATATGTAAACGGTAACGATGGAATAACTGCAAATATATTGTATCAAGTAATAAGAAAATAAAAATAAAAGGGATTTGAACATGATTAAAGATAAAATATTATAACAATAATAACAAAGGTTTCTGTTTTTCCCCTTGCCTTTTTAGAACAATATTGGTCTTTTCACTCGCTTTGAAAAAATCTGACTTCTGGGAATTACCTCTGAAACGTGCATTAAGCCTAAGGTCCATACTGTAGTTTCAACTGACATTTTTCACAATTAAAAGGAAAAAAGTCTACATGTATACATGTAATCACTTAGATATGCCTTTTCTCTATTTTTCTGTTAAATTTGTCTTTTGATTTAGGTGGAGGCAACAACAATCAATTTCAGCTGCAGCTGTGTTTATCATACAAATGACCTTTTTCTACCAATTTCCTTCATACATCGATTATTTAAACAGCCCTCAAAGTGCAGCTGACCCTTCAGTAACCTCAAAGTCACCACAATAAAAAGATTACTTATAGTCAACACTTGAAAATCACTGCACAAAAACCACAACATGGAGCACTCAACTCATTAAAATGACTTAAACTGGATAACTCCCAAGATGCAAAACATTTGTAAAAATGTCTTCAAAAACTAATCAAATGTTTAAAAGGATGATTTTCATTACTCTTGTAATAAAACATCTTGTACATCTATTTATTTTCTGTGATCTTTTGTGATTAAAAAGGAACTGTGGTAAATAAGAGAGCACAGAGGGATATGAGCTGAGTAGAGGAAAAATCACGCTAACACTTTGTTTTTGGAACTAGATTCCCTGGCTCCAGTTGTTGGCTGCCTGCTTGTTTCCTTAAAGTTTTCAGTAAATCTCTCCTGCCACACATTCCACCTTCCCTCCATCGAAATCTTTCTGAAGACCTAATAATGGATGAAGGGTGGTGCGCCACTGGTTCCTCTCGTGGCATAACAGCTGCCAGTCAGTGCCAGCAGATGGTCCGGATTGCTGCTCCAGCAAAAAAGCAAAAAGCAGGGAAAGATGAGAAGTCGAGGAAAAGAAAAAAAGAAAAAAGGAAAAGAAAGCAAAGGAAGAATTTGACTTTGGTTGGTTTCTGGCAACACTAATTGGCAGGCACACATGCAGTTCATTTCACATGCTGCTCGGAAGATTATTAAACGTAAAAACAAATGTGCGGCAGATATTTTGTTCCAGATTTTAATGTGTCTTTTAGTCTTCCTTCCTCAAACCACAATACAATAGGACCTTTATTTTTTATTTATTTACTGGAAACTAACATAATGTGTAATGTATAATAAAGATAGTTGTAAATTTGTATCAGCATATGTCTGTGGTGGGGTTGAGCAGTTTTATGATGTACAGAGAGATCAAAAGGGCCGTTTGGTCACTCAAATTTTTTTTTTAAATAAAGGCACATTTCAAATGAAGGGTAAGAGCAGCAGTAGAAAAGAAACTCAATAACTTGAATAGTTTCTATCCATCTTCTACCATGATATGGTCTCAAAGGTAACCAGTTTAGGAGAGAAACCCAAACATCGCTCTCCCCAGAGACAATCTGCAGCTCCTTTTTGGAGTTCCAAAGGTGTTCCCAGACCAAAGAGGATAAATCATTCCTCCATATTCTGGGGCAATTCCAGGAGATGCTGGATCTGCATTTCCTAGATGTGTCTAGAAAACCTGCAAAGGGAGGTCCCCAGGAGCCCTCCTATGATAATGATAATTTATTAAAAACAAAGTAAAAGCAGAGGGATACCCGTCTGTGGCCGTGGCGAAGTGGTAATGGCAGTCGTCCCCCGATCGGAAGGTTGGCGGTTCGAATCCCGGTTCCCCACACCATGTGTCGTTGTGTCCTTGGGCAAGACACTTAACCCCGAGTTGCTCCCGGTAGGACTGGAAAGCACCTTGCATGGTAGTCTGCCGCTACCGGTGTATGAATGTGTGTAGCATTCAATGTGTGTAGCACTTTGAGATTTTCACTAATGAAAAGTGCGTTATGAATTGAATTCATTATTATTATTATTATTATTATTATTATTCAGAATCAGAAACAGAATAAGTTTTATTATCATTGCACCGAGATACAGCGAGAATAATGTCCGTGCAGTCATCTGAAAGATGGGCGGAGTGCACGTAGCTGCTGCTCTTTAAAGGGTGGGTGACATGATTTTTGAACTTTGCCTAAATTGGCATAACATATACAGTATATCTTTTATCATTCAACTATGTTCGTTGTTGAAAACAAAATGATAAATTAATGAAAATTAGTTTCAAAGTGAGTTTAAAATTCGCGCCGTGTTTCTTCACGGGACATCCGGGTACTTCCGCTTGCTACTTTTGTGACGTCATCGTAGGAATGTCTCCTAGAACGCCCTTTTACATAACAATAGCGCACAATATAGAAACCGACGAATTTAGCAATCTAAGTTTAGATTTGAGCGATTTGTCTTCAGTTTGGGAAGCCGAAGTTAGTTCAGGGGGTTGAACAAGAAACAGCAGGTTCTGCCTTACCGTTCGGGTGGAGTGGAGCGAGGGGGGCTCCGAGGGGGACAGCTTTGTTTGTTTTGTCCAGTCTTGACGAAGTATTTCATCTTTCGGGAAAGTGAAAAGGCTCACTTGTTCACTGATGATATTAGAACACCCAAATGCGACCCAACGTAACGGCATTTTTCAAGTTATACAAAAAAAAAAAAGGCGAACGTGCAGACAATGAATCTGCGTTCTATACGCAGCCGCACTGACATTCCTACGATGACGTCACAAAAGTAGCAAGCGGAAGTACCCGGATGTCCCGTGAAGAAACACGGCGCAAATTTTAAACTCACTTTGAAACAAATTTTCATTAATTTATCATTTTGTTTGCAACAACGAACATAGTTGAATGATAAAAGATATATATGTTGTGCCAATTTATGCAAAGTTTAAAAATCATGTCACCCACCCTTTAAGAGCATGGCCTCTTATCCTTTTCAGAATACAATTTTTAGATAGAAAAAGGGACAAAGCCACGAGAGGATAGTGGCTTTACAAAAAAGATCTCTTCACACCTTGTCCTAACAGGACACAATTTAAGACATTTAAAAAACTCTGCCAGCAAGCACATTTATGAACAAGTTACATATGCATTTATGACGAGGCGGTCCATGAAGCACTAAAGATCGTAGAAATTGATAAGCTGACCTGTTTTTGAGGCCAACCGGGGGAGTCAGATTCAGATAAGCCACAAGTGTTGAGTTTTTCAGGCAGGCTATTTTTCTTGTCAGCCTTGAGTCTTACTGATACTAAGATCGAAATTATACTAAGATCCAAAATGGCCAGATTAGGGTGCATTCTACTGGTCCGTGCTTACGAGCCTCTCCAAGGTTGTTTCATGCTGGCAAGTCCCAAAGCCGCAGGTGGCCTGTGATTCTCAAATCACTTCTATCTTATGGTTTAGCTCGTAAATCAGCTGATTTTGAGTCCTCAAAGCACAAACCAAACCTTCAGATAGGCGGCAGCCTGACCAGGCCAGATTAGCTGCAGCGGTCTTCTTTGTTGATAAACCAAGAACCAGATGATTTTAAATAGGGGTGTTGATCGATTAAATTTTTTTAACTAATTAATCGCAAATCAGTTTTAAAATTAATCGTGATTAATCGCGATTAAACACTTTAAGGCAACTTATAATTAAGATGGATTCATTCATTAGTTAAGTCATAACCTTTATTGTTTTTACTTTCACACAGTGTTTAAAAACTGAAATAATTTTGTAAAGAAAATGCAGCACATAACTAAAGTGCATTGCAAACATTCATTTTGTTGTTCAAAATATTTTACTGTTTGATAAACTGTATGAATTAGTGTGAACTGAATTTTAGAACCTTACAGAACATTTCTGCTTTGTTTTAAACCACATGTATAAGATCTACTCCTCTTCATTTATCCAGCTACTAAGGCAAACCAGTCTCTACATTACTTGCATTTTAAGTCCTTGAACCTGGGATCAAGTGCAGTAGCATTCTTGAGCCAAGTGAGATTGGAGTTCTTCTTTCTTTGAGCCAGGTCTTCACAAAAGGCCTTCTTGAATCACAGTATGTTGACAGTGTCATCATCTGAAGGCTCCATGACTCTGAACATGTGGCAGAAGGCAGGCAGCACCACAGAACAGGAGATGTACTTCTGTCCACCCAGAGTTTCTGTGACATACCTGTGAAAACACAAATTAATAAACAATAATCAGGTCTCTCTTGTAAATGAGTCCTTGAGGCTCATTGAGACTAACCTGTGTAAGTAAAGGTTGACTGAAAAAAAATTCATTAGAGCTTTTATTTAATTTAATTCATTTATTCATTCATTTAGAATAAAAAAAGCAAATTCATCAAAAAGAAAAACACTGAATGAAAAGGGAGCAGAAAGAAGAATTATATTTTATTTTTTAACACACACACATACTTTGTTTGTTTATTTACACAGCTTAACTGACCCACTGACTTAACCAATACAGTATCAACTTAACTACAAAGAAAAAGAAATAAAACCGTACCTGCATGGCTCAGGTAGCTCCTCCAACTTTTTCAGCTCTCCAAGCTCAGCTTCTGTAAGCAGGGGGATTTCACCGTCTGTCCCGAGCGTTGTTGTTTTTTTTCTCAGTGTTCCATTCGTGTGCGGCCGCTGGACGTGCTGCGCGCATGCCTCTGCTTAGTGGCGCTCGGTAGATTTACTCACAGTTAAAACAAAGGAGTGCAGGCTCCAGCTGTCATCAATAAAGTGAGCCGTGACACCCAAATAGTTATCATTGCTGGCAGAAGTCCAGTGATCGCATGTGAGTGCAGGTACGGTGTCTGCGCTAACAGCGTTAGCGAGCGGAAACCGGAAGTGAGGTCGGCATCCGGGGGGAGCTTTTCAAAATAATCGTTGCGTTATTTTATTTTAACGCATCATAATAAATAAAATAACGCAAATAATTAACGCGCTAATTTCGACACCATTAATTTTAAAATCAGGAAACCTGTTATCATAAATCCAATTATATGCAATTTTGGCATCCTCAATCTACAGCAAAGATAGACACATCACATTCTACTTTCCCAGAGATATATCCAGCTGCATGCGTGTCGTCCGAGCAGACATAAGGGTTCTCTAGGACCCAGTCACTTTGTTGAAAAGATTTAGGCATTAACGTTGAAAGCCCAGTTGGTAAGATCCATAACACTAGTTTTCATGATCCCCCAAACAACCTCAGCTGACTCCTCTTGTGTAGGTGCAACAGCTCTACTCCAAGATCCCCATGGATGATAGAGCTCCTCATTTTCTCTAAAGCTGAAATCAGCCACCCTGCAGAGAGAGCCATTTCAGCAGGTTGTATCTGTGATCTTGTTCTTTTGGTGAGAATCCACGGGTCCAACATAGATAGACCAGCATGGCAAGAACTTTGTCAATCTTATTAGCACTTTTTTTTTTTTTTTTTTTTTTTACTTACTTCACTTCACTTCACTTACTTCATTATGATCAGACAAACACTGTCAATACTGTGGACAAAGGCCCAAAACAGCTCTTGCTTCACCTACCATCACTTGCAAAAAAGATTCCCAAACACTTGAACTCATCTGCTTGAAACAAAGACTTGCAGATGAGTTCAAGTGTTTTGGAATCTTGAGAGGTGGAGAAGACAATGGACAGTTCATACGTCCATCACAGGGACGCAGAGACAAATGAGACACACAACAACTTTCCTAATATTAAAAAACAATAAGTTAAACCATACATCAAAGTTTGTTTTGGATGTTAATATTTGGTTCTGCACTCATATCAATGAAGTTTTGGCATTGCATGGTTTTATACCATACCTCTCTAATGACCACAAATAAGAGCTTACTTGTTGATGTCCGTAGATAGATAACTAGTTAGACCGCACATTAGAACTAGGGCAAAATATTTTGTTTACATCAAAGAAGTTGGTGGCAATTAATAATTAATTACCTACCTCAAATTGAAACCCAAAAGGGAAAACAAATAGAAATGGTCTCCACCTACAAATATTTAGGTTTCAACATTGACAATGAACTGTCATTTAAAACCCACATCTCCAAAATGGCCACTAAACTCAAACTGAAGCTAGGCTTCTACTTCAGAAACAAATCCTGCTTCTCATGCAAAGCCAGGAGAACATTAGTAGCTGCAACATTCATGCCGATATTAGATTATGGTGACGTGCTGTACATGAGTGCTGCATCAAAATACCTACAGTCCTTAGACTCCATTTATCACGGTGCCCTTCGGTTCATTACTGACTCCAGTTATCGCACTCATCACTGTGAGCTTTACATCAAATCTGGCTGGTCATCTCTCAGCGCTCGCAGATACACTCACTGGATATCCTTCATCTACAAGACCCTCCTAAACCTTGTCCCGTCATACCTTACCTCCTTAATACAAACATCACATGGTCATTACTCCCTGCACTCTAACAATCTAGTCCTCCTGTCAGTTCCTCCGGTCAAAACTGAACTAGGAAAAAGAGCGTTCAGCTACGCCGTCCCCTCAGCCTGGAACAACTTACAGACAGATCTGAAACTATCAACACTCATCTCTCCTAGATCCTTCATGTCAACCGTACTAGATAATGTCATCAAGAAACTTGACCATTGCAGATGTTTCTAACCATTACTTATCCAATATACATGTCATTGTTGATTTTTTTAACTGTATCTACTCAACCAATGTCTGTCTACTCAACCGATGTCTGTCCGTTTTTATATATATATAATGCCTATATAAATCTGTCTTATCCTGATGGTTTTGTACAGTCAACATCTATTTATTCTAATTGTAGTTTTCTTTATTTTCTTTTTTTGATAAATGCCAATGCTTATTGTCAATTACCATGTGACGTGTGCTGCTGACCACTTGACCAGGTCACCCTTGTAAAAGAGATCTCAATCTCAACGGGCTCTACCTGGTAAAATAAAGGTGATTGATTGATTGATTGATTGATTGATTGATTGAGTAGAATACTGAAACTACTACCAGTTGGGACATTTTAAGATCCAAGGTGGCACTTAACATCTAGAAGAAGGGACTGCATTATAGGATTCTGCCCAAGTGTACGGAAGTTTAAAAATATTAGCCATTGCACCAAATTTAAAGACAACTTCAAACTAGACAAATTTAGCTAAAATAAAACAAATATTAACACAGGTACAACATCAGTGTTTTCTATTTGATCAAAACAGACAAACCAAAACCCCTTTAAAAAGGTGGGTTTAGGTGCTATATGCCAAACAAATGCTGTTGTGACTGTAATGCAAGACAGACAAAACAAATTACCTAAGCATTTTATTTTAAGCTTGTTTTTTTTTCCCTTTAAATTTAGGGTTGATACTGTTCATTAAAGTCTATTGTGGCATCTCTGCATGCATGGCCATATAATCCATTAGACATTTAGATGATTGTTTTTTTGAGGCATTAAATAAAACGATCCTATAAGGATCTCATTTATTTATCTTATATTAAAACTCTGTACCCAAAAAGTAGCATCTTCAAGTTGAATAAAATATTTTCATATATTTTATGTCACAAAAACAATAAAGCCTTAGTGAAAAATATGAACAAAAATGGAAACCAAATGGAGGAGGATAATCTACAAAATGTATAATAAGAAGGAGAGGATGGAAGGAATTAGATGAAATTAAAGAGGTGGGGTGATGATGAAATTTGAGGAGAGATGAAGGGGGAAGGGTGCGGTGGCAGGCTGCGTCCAAGTGCACAGATAGGTTTATCTCTTTGGAAACATCCTGATGAGAAGCACTGAGGTAGTCGAGGTGTTGAGTAGGTGTGCGTGAGTGTTCAAGTAGGTGTGCATAGAACAACAGCGGAGAAATTAAAAAGCAGCTAAAACAGAACTCCTTGACAATCCTTGAAAAGCAACAAAAGTGTGTGTCTCATTTCAAAGGAATTGAGGGATGGCAAGTGGGTGGAACTGAGAATAACATAAGCAAATGAGTAATGTAGTACAAATGAAAATGGGTTAGAGCTGTGGGAGATGGAGAGGAGGTTTTGGAGGGTGAGACGAGTGCACAAGGGTTTGAGATAGAGTGCATATTGCTATAGACCGTGCTATAATCTGGCATGCCAAATGAGTTGAATCCAAATAAGCTCCTAAACTTGGCAGAAGAAGCTGAGCCTCAGCGTAAAATTTCATTTAAAGTACCGTAATTACATTCAGTTACTCAAAAGAACGCACTTTCAGAATTGGATTTTATTTTGTAACTGTTGTGGGCATGGTTTCAATTTAAAGACTTTAAGATTACATTTTACTTGAGGGTCATCAAATATGATAGTTAAAGCTCCCCCTGCCGAGGTCAGTCAGGGTTAATGACTGCATCGATTTTATGAGAACAGCTACGAAGCACCTGTTGGTCAGAAACACCCAAAATTATTGTTGTGATAACCTTTAAACCCAGTTTTAACTAACAGATACAGCTGGCCTAATTCAGCCACAGTTATTCGGGCAGCACGGTGGCACAACTGGTAGAGCTGCTGCCTCTCAGCGAGAAGGTTGCCGGTTCAAATCCCGGTCCGGGGCCTTTCTGGGTGGAGTTTGCATGTTCTCCCCGTGCATGCGTGGGTTTCCTCCGGGTACTCCGGTTTCCTCCCACAGACCAAAAAACATGCATGTTAGGCTGATTGGTGACTCTAAATTGACCCTAGGTGTGAGTGTGAGAGTGGATGGTTGTTTAGTGTGAGTGAGACAGGTCCCTCTTGTAAATGAGTCCCCGTGACTCAACGAGGCTAGCCTGTATAAATAAAGGTTGAATGAATGGTAAAATTGTAAATAATAGTTATTTTTTAAATAAGGGGCAGATATAAGATTTATTTATTTTTCTTCTTTCTGGACCCTTTTCATTCAAATTTTTTTTTTCGTTTTGATTAATTTGTTTTGTTTCTTTTTTTCTTTTAAACAAATATAAATTAATAAATAAAATAGTTTCACAGATTAAAATCTAGTTTTATTTAAAAAATGAACCCATTGATGAGCTGAATTGAGCTCACCAGTGGGCCTGATTTGGCCACTGGGCCACCAGTTGAATAGCCCTGATCTAAGGAGTGGAGATTTTGGAGAGGAACATTGTCTCATTCTTGTCACAGACACTAATGCACCCTCATACCATCAGAAAGGCAGGATTTTAAGTTAAACCGTGCACTGATAATGGGACAGATAGTCCATCTTCTCCTTAATACAGAGGATGTGGCATCCATTGTTTTAAAATGTATTCATCTGACCAGAGTTGTCCACTTTGCTTCAGTACATTCTAAATGAGCTTTGGCCTAGAGACAACGGTATTTCCGAAAGGTGTTCACATAATAATGCATAATAAAGATTTAATCCAATGAGACCTGTTTTTAATGCAGTTCCAATACTGACTTCCAGCCTTATCCTTTGTGCACAGGCAATTCTTCATATTTTTTATATGAACTGTAGACAATAGGCCATTCCAAGTCTCCCCAACTATCTGTTGAGTAGCATAATTCTGAAACTGTTCCTTTATTATAGACTGTTTTTCACAAACTGGTTACTTCTAAAACATTCATCCTCTCTCAGATGCTCTTTCCATTCATCTTACTGACCTGTTGTCAGTTTAATTAATTAATAATAATAATGAATTCAATTTATAACGCACCTTTCATTAATGAAAATCTCAAAGTAGGGATGCACCGATACCAGATTTTTGAAAACCGAGTACAAGTACAAGTACTTACATTAAAGTACTTGCCGATACCAAGTACCGATACAAGTACTAATTAATATTTTTAAAAATCATTCTAATTAACTTAAACTGTTTATTTTCATTAGACACTTCAAACATAAATGAACAAAGTACATTACTATTGGTAATCTGTAAAGTATGTCCAAACTTGTACAAAAAAATAAAATGTTTTACATTTGAACTCTTACATAGTCAATGAAATGAAATGAAACTGGTATCGGGTCCTGTAGTATCGGCACCCTTTTATGAGTACAAGTACGAGTACTAGCACATGGTATCGGACCGATACCCGATACTGGTATCGGTATCGGTGCATCCCTATCTCAAAGTGCTACAAAGTGCAACAGAATTAAATGTCAATAAAACAAGTAATAAAACAAGTAAATACAAAATGCTCCTGCAGCTGTTTCTTATTCATACCACTTACTTTTAAAGCTTTTTTTGACCCTGTCCCAAATCTTTAGAGATGTGTTGTTGCCAATTACCTTAATTATTCCTAAAAAATTGTGCAATTCTTTTTGATTAAACATTCATTATGCTTACTATGTCCAACTGTGAATTAAATATGGGTTTAAGAAATTTCCAAATCATTAAACTCTGGGTTATGTGGATTTAACACATCGTCCCAACATTTTTAGAATTGGGGTTGTACATTCTAACTGCTTGTAAACACAGCAAGAATAAAGTACATTTGAAAATTAAGAGAGAAATCGGGGCAATCTTAAAAATAAACTACAGGTGCTAAATAGTAAATTGCACTGTCTGCTAAATTGAGCAATTGTCCACTTGGAAATCAAGCCAGCACGACAACACGTACAGTAACTGTATCGACAAAAAAGGTTAAATCATGTCATCTGGACCAGTTTCTTAAAGTGAGAAACATTTCGTCCCCCATCCAGAGGACTTCCTCTGTCCAACCAGATCTGTCCCATTAGCCTTCACTGCTGTGTTTCAAGCCAACTTCCTGTTGGAATCTCAAAAGTAGGCTTTTAACACATGCAAAACAATCAGTCATCATGCACAACAATCAAATGTTTTAGGCCAGATGACCAACTTGCTACTCACAGAAACAGTCTGATGGAGTCTCTGATCTACTGAAATTATTTGAGTCATATCAGTCTCTGTGAGGGGCCACAGCCTGCTCAGCAGAGTCCCTGTCGGTAATCAAAACAATACTACTCAGCTCTTTGTTGCATCTCACTAGATCAGCAAAGCTTCTGCCAACCCAGCACAAGAAACATACGCTGTACACAAATATTTGCACACAAAGTAATGCTGAAGGAGTGATCTATAGCTGTTTGTGATGAGCTGCCAAAAGGCAATGCAGGATAACGGTCAGGGCAGGTGAACACCAGACAATGTTGTTCTTTTCTACCGGTATGACACAGTTTAAACAAAAGGTAGTGAAAATGTCATAGAATATAAAAGCTACAGTTATAATTATAGTTTTGAACCTTGATCAAAATATTTAACAAAAAACACATGAAACATCTGCACCGTGCATGGATTTCAAAGTCAAAGTCACTTTATTGTCAGAACTGCAATATGTACAGGACATACACAGGATTGAAATTGCGTTTCTCTCAGTCCCAGTCTCTCAGTCTCAGTCTGGATTTGATCTTAATCTGAGCCTGGGAATTATTTGACGCAAACTGAACCTAGAAATAGAACCGAAATCTTTCAAATCAAATGTTAAATTGAGGCATCACACTGTATTAGATGTACCGGTACTTATTTATTCTTTCAACGAGACAGAAAATTAATCATAGTGGATGGTTTTATTTGGAAAATATCAGCTTCTTTGTTCTTGTAATCCATGTTGCTGTCCATTTTAATCTATCCCAATGACACAAAACATTTATTTTTACCATGTTATGTTAGTCTCAAAACCTGCAGAGCGAGCTGAAGCTGCATAGTGTAATGTCTATAACTTAGAAGCAGCCCTGTTTGGGTCAAGCATGCAGGACCTCGATCCGTCCCTTAAGACTCCAGCAGACATTCATCAAACACTGCCGTGTACACATCCTGCATTACTTTCAAACCCTACTTGCATCACGGCCGTGCTATGTATACACATCTGTGGATTCCACTGTGTTTGTGGCTGGAGCTCCTGTGTAATCTCAAACTGAGCTGAGCTTTGCAGGAACGTGGGTGGGCGTATTATTTGTGTAAGCAAGAAAAAAACAAAAGGGACAGATTCTACTCAGTTTATTTAGCCAACAAAGAAGCACAAGCAGGTAGTGGGATGCTAAATAACACTGGTAGTGCAAAGCTTGGGTCATAAGTGGGAAATAATTTCTACACCGTGTTTTGTGTATGGATACATGTGTAGGGAGTGGAGGGTGGTGACAGGCACAGATTATGTGCTTGTACTCCTTTTCATCACAGTAAGCACTCACATTGTGTTAGGATGATATACACACAACTCTCGCTGGATAAAAATCTCTGTCTACACATTTATATGTCATAAACATCACTGCTTTGTTTGTTTAATTAAATTATTTAAAATTTTACAGAAAAGCTATACAATATCTATAAGCTAACCCAACAAAGTTCAGTCAGGTCATCTGGACGTTTTTTTTTATGAGACGTTTTGTCCTTCATCTGAAGGACTTCAGCAATCCTCTTTTTTTTGTTGAGATGTTTTGTCCTTCATCCAACGGACTTCATCAATCCGAGGAGTCACAACAAACTCAGTCACACAAGCAGCCCACTCACATAACGAACCAACCGGTTTGCTGATAAGATGGTTTCTGGGGCCCGCCCTCTCCTCAGTCGACTCCTATGAGGCAGCCATAGCCCAAGTGGTTCAAAACATCAAAGTCCATGCTCAATAATCCAGGTTAAAAAAATCCAACAAAGTTCAGTCAGGTCATCTGGACAGTTTCTTTTTTTTTTTTGATGAGACATTTCATCCTTTTCGTGAACAAGACCCCGAGATACTTAAACTCCTCCACTTGGGGCAGGACCTCCTCCCCGACCCGGAGAGGGCACTCTACCCTTTTCCGGCTCAAGACCATGGCCTCGGATTTGGAGGAACTGATCCTCATCCCGGCCGCATCACACTCGGCTGCAAACCGCTCCAGTGAAAGCTGTAGATCACGACCTGATGAAGCCAATAGGACCACATCATCTGCAAAAAACAGAGAAGCGATTCTAAGGCCACCAAAACGGATCCTCTCAACACCTTGGCTGCGCCTAGAAATTCTGTCCATAAAAGTTATGAACAGAATCGGTGACAAAGGGCAACCTTGGCGGAGTCCAACTCTCACTGGAAACGAGCCTGACTTACTGCCGGCAATGCGGACCAAGCTCTGACACCGGTCGTACAGGGACCTAACAGCCCATATCAAAGGGCCTGGTACCCCATACTCCCGGAGTACCCCCCACAGAACCCCCCGAGGGACGCGGTCGAATGCCTTCTCCAAGTCCACAAAGCACATGTAAACTGGTTGGGCAAACTCCCACGCGCCCTCCAGGACCCTGCTGAGGGTGTAGAGCTGGTCCAGTGTTCCACGACCAGGACGAAAACCACACTGCTCCTCCTGAATCCGAGGTTCGACTATCCGACGGACCCTCCTCTCCAGAACCCCTGAATAGACCTTACCAGGGAGGCTTAAGAGTGTGATCCCCCTATAGTTGGAACACACCCTATGGTCCCCCTTTTTGAATAGGGGAACCACCACCCCAGTCTGCCAATCCAAGGGAACTGCCCCCGATGTCCACGCGATATTGCAGAGTCGCGTAAGCCAACACAACCCCACAACATCCAGAGCCCTAAGGAACTCCGGGCGAATCTCATCCACCCCCGGAGCCTTGCCACCGCGGAGCTTTTTAACCACCTCGGTGACCTCAGCACCAGAGATTGGAGAGCCCGACCCAAAGTCCCCAGGCTCCGCTTCCTCAGTGGAAGACGTGCCAGTAGGATTGAGGAGGTCTTCGAAGTATTCCGCCCACCGACTCACAACATCCCGAGTTGAGGTCAACAGCACGCCACCCCCACCATAAATGGTGTTGGTCGCGTACCGCTTTCCCCCCCTGAGACGCCGGATGGTGGACCAGAATCGCCTCGAAGCCGTACGGAAGTCATTCGCCATGGCCTCTCCGAACTCCTCCCACGCCCAAGTTTTTGAGGGAAAACTGGAGCGTGAGATCGATAGGCGGATAGGTGTAGCATCCGCAGTGAAGTGGGTGCTGTACCAGTCTGTCGTGGTGAAGAGAGAGCTGAGTCAAAAGGCAAAGCTCTCAATTTATCGATCGATCTACGTTCCCACCCTCATCTATGGTCATGAGCTTTGGGTTGTGACCGAAAGAACGAGATCTCGGATACAAGCGGCTGAAATGAGTTTTCTCCGCAGGGTGTCTGGACTCTCCCTTAGAGATAGGGTGAGAAGCTCAGTCATCCGGGAGGGACTCGGAGTAGAGCCGCTGCTTCTCCACATCGAGAGGAGCCAGTTGAGGTGGCTCGGGCATCTGGTTAGGATGCCTCCTGGACGCCTCCCTGGTGAGGTGTTCCGGGCATGTCCCACCGGGAGGAGACCCAGAGGAAGACCCAGGACACGCTGGAGGGACTATGTTTCTCGGCTGGCCTGGGAACGCCTTGGGATTTCCCCAGAGGAGCTGCTACCCCCGCGACCCGACCCCGAATAAGCGGAAGACAATGGATGGATGGATGGACATTTCGTCCTTCATCTGAAGGATTTCATCAGTCCGAGCAGCCACAATAAACTCAGTCCAACAAGCAGCACACTCACATGGTGGGCCAACCAGTTTGCTGTCGATTAGATGGTTTTATCACCAGTCCTTTGGATGAAGGACGAAACGTCTCAACAAAAAAATAAACCATCCAGATGACCTGACTGAACTTTGTTGGATTTTTTTTCCTAGATTACTGAGCATGAACTTTGATCTATAAGGTAACAATCACTTTAAATCATGCTAACTATGTCATCTTAAAGATCTGTGGAACAAAAGCTGACTTTAATATTCCACATCTGTCACTCAGGCTCCACATCCTTCATCAACATCAGCCCAAACGTTTCAGAACATAATGGCCACCTCACATCAGCCTGCTGCCAGCAGCCTGAGGCCAGCTGAACTCTGACCTTTCGCCTGAGACATACAATTCCAGCCAACAAACACCTGTTTGTTTCCAGCTGCTTCTGACCTTCAGAAGAAAGGTTGTGCTTCAGAGTGAGTTATTAAACTCAAACACACACAAAATGTTGATCTTTAAATCCTGTCTGCAGGGAGAGGCTGGACCCTAGCAGGTGTCGCACGGCTGATTAGTAGTGACATTGTCCACAAGTAGCAGTACCGGATAAGGATGATTTTTTTTAAAGACTGTTGTGTGGTAATTAGAGCTCTGGTTTACATTTCCTGACCAGTCAAGACTGAACGACCACAAACACAGACAGACTCAAACAGAGGCGCTTTTTAGTCGCCAGCATGTGTTTAAGGCTGTGTATACATAGGTTTGTACAGAGGTCAACTCTAACAGGTCACATTTGCAAACTTGTAGCTCCCCAGTGACATTCAGTGTGTTAGAACACTGTATTTATTCATGAAGTTGATGCATTTGCTGGAAATGTCATAAGTAAGGTTATTTTCGAATCAGAAACAGTTATATACTGTTTGACCCCAATGTTTTAATTCAATATGATGCTGCAGGCAAGTCACGTTGAAACTGTTCCTAACCCCAAAAACCTGCAGGGAAGAAAAATTAAACTCTTTCACTCTTGCTTTAAGTGTAATAAGTGTGCAATGAGAGCTGAGGATACCGTGTGTATTGAACAGCTTGCAAAAATGTGTACAAGGCTGTTATTGTTTTGGAGCAAATGTAGCAACCGTAGACATTTTTTTAAGTCTTTGCTTCTTTTCAACGCTTACAGACAAAAAAATCAGCTGTTAAACTAAATGAAGGGTAAGTAAATGTTGATTATAGGTAGTGATTTACGTTTAAGGAACTAAAACATGAAAAACACCAATCTGGATCCGAAGTGTGGTCTAAATTCTTAAGCGCCTTTACATGTGGACCTGCAGCGGCAGCAGCAGACCTCGGTGCAGTCCAGTTGGCCACTTGCATCTGGATACTGTATTCTGGTTTGAACCCAGCTGGGTGGTTCCATGCTCACTGCAGCACAATAAGAAACTCATCGCCACATAAGAAAAACATAAACAGGGTCACCCGTGAGGCAGGCTGACGCCGCGTGCCGATATGGGCGCCTGCCAGCCCGGGTTGCGGCCTGCGGGGTACAGCAGCTGAGCACCCGTAGACACCTCAAGTCACTGGGTTCAACTCAGTGGAAAGTCTGCATCAGCCCGCATTGAGCCCACTGGGGCTAAGAGAAGGTAGCTATTCAACAGACCCACTCCCCACCCCCAAAAAGCCTCTATTCCACTTTTCAGGCAACCACAAACTAAATGTATCCTCCATGCGCTGAGGAAAATAGCCCAACTGTAGAGAAGGAGAGAAGTTGGGGGAAGGCTGATATAAAAACAGAAAAGTGTCACGCTGAGATGGAGGCGTGAGAGGCAATGAATGGACAAATTAGGTTCGAAGTGTTTACAGTTTAGAAAAAAAATGAATGCAGAGGGTTGGATAAGAGCAGACCATGAGGAGGAAAACTAGAAAAAAAACTGAGGGGATCTGAAAGATGAATGCAGTCATACAAAAAAAGGGAGGGGGTGGTCTTTTTTTATTCCTTTAACCACCACGTATTTTCCCCTCACAAAGGTTATAATTTACACAAACTCAATAAAGTTCATGAAGAGAACATGTGGTGCCACCATCTCTACAGTCATTACTGTTTAAATGTTCCTTTTCTCTCTTCTACCACAGTATACATGCACTTTATAGATTTTGGGCACATTTAGATAAATTTATTCAGGGACTGTTACATCTCTTACAGATATGGATGTTTATCAGCATGAAAGGCTGCGTGCCTCTTAACAGTTTGCCTCAATGGTCAAAAAGAGACATTAAAAACTTTGCATAACTATTTAGAAACAAATATGGCTGCTACTCTATAAAGCCTCTAAGTTCCATGTATATTTTAACACCACAGCTAGCTAACACCAAACTCTTCTACAGTTGTGGGGCTGCATTCGTTTTGTTGTGCCATTTCAAACAGACAACACAGTAACCGTGTTTCCATCTATTTTCATTTCGAATTTTGAGCTAATTTTTGAAATCTCGCAAAAATGTAAATACAAATTAATGCGGATCAGAAGTGTTTCCATTAACTGGCTTGAAGCGCTTCTACCAAGCCACGCACAGCGTCATTACGTCAGACGTCAGCGTCATTACGTCAGACGTCAGCACTGCGCATGTCTACAGTAAACAGGAAGTAGCGGTTGAAAACAGAACCCGACCACACATCTCGTCAAAATGGAGAGAATATTTCAGGTACGTGTTGCTATCGGGCAAGTTGTATTTATTCTGTCATGCCAACTAGTTTTAGCGATGTTACATGTTGTCCGGAGCGGAAACAGCTGATCAGTCACGTGACGTAAATGTTCGCTACGGCAGAACTGAGTCGGCAAATCTGTTTCCATCTGTCGTTTTGCGCATCAGCTCTGTTTCGAAACCCCCAAAAACCACCTCAAGCGAGCGTATCAACTTTTGAGCGAATTAGAGGAAGTTAACTCGAATTGTGCCGTTTCCATTCAGCTTTTCTGATGCGATGCTTCAAAATGCGCACCTAGAAACCTTGATGGAAACACGGCTAATAAGTGCACCCAGGTTAAATAACAACATGCAAGTTATGAAAAGGTGCCTTCCTTTTTGGTATACTCAAGCCAATAAAGTAATGACACCTAAAACATAAGTGTTGGGGGGTTCAAAAATGTCTGATATAATTTTGGCCCTGCTATGTGAAAAAAAAAAAACTTTTCGAGAGTTGGCTAGACTTTGCCAGAAATTGCCATAGCCTGTGTGACATCACGAGTGCCGCAGTACGGCTGCACGGACGGGAGCTCCGCTTCGACTCCATCTTCTTTTGTTCCTGTTGTTCTTGTTTAACTTTTTTGCACCTACACTGCACACTCACGCTACGGGTATGAACGAAACACACGTTTGGTCTTCTGTGTCGTTGCCTTGCCATCATGACATCATGCCATCATGACATAATCCCATCCTGACATCATGACATCATGCTATCGTGGTTCGGTTTCTGGCCCCCCTCCAGCTTCAGGCTCAGGCCTGTCATGGCGGCTGTCTCCATGATCCTCCACCTGCTTGCACGGTCCGAACTCTATGGACCTGCTAAGCTCCGCAGGGAAAACCTTGGATGTTCTCTGGAGGTCAGTCTGGGAGGGCAGCTGCTGCGGTTGTTCTAACCATCAAGCTGCTAACAAGACATGTTAACGCTGCTAACAATATCCTCCATCTGCCTGCATGGACCGAACTCTACGGACCTGTTTGGTTCTGTGGGGAAATCTTGGATGTTCTCTGTCTGCCTGACCCGGTTCTGGAGGGCAGCTGCTGCGGTCGTTATTACCATAAAGCTGCTAGTGAACTGCTAACATTGCTAACAAGACCATGCCGCTAAAAGAACAGAACCTCACTGCTAACCGATGAGCACACTGTAGATGTATTTATTTTTCACTTTTGGCACCTTGTTTTTGTTTGTTTTTTTGCTGCATGCTTTGGGACTTTATCATGGAGTGTCTTAAGAAGACAAATTATGATAGATTCTTTTTTTGAATACCAATGATACCCATCTGTATTTTCCTTTTTCCATATCTGATTGTGGTGGCGCGGTTTCATACTGCTGCGACTTCGTGCGCTCGTCCCTATCTTAAGACGGATGTGCGTAATCAATTACGTTGTTTTGTGCCCCGATGCAATGACAATGTCAATAAAGATATATTCTATTCTATTCTATTCTTGTTTCTTTTTTGGCGAGTCGAAACAATTATTTTCATCCTCAGCATTTCATTGCGTTGTTGACCTTGTGTTGATCTTTGCACGTCATGACAAATAAACCAAACCTGAGCCTACTTTCAGCAGACACTGGAAGCAACATGGAAATTAAGAAAAAATAAATAAATTGAGAAACCAGTCTGGAATCTAACTGGTATGTTAAAAATAAATACAAATAAATAAAGACAAACTTGTGAGCTACCATTATACCAGAACGAAGAAAAGCTGCAGTTATTGAGAATGCTGCAGATAGTTTAAAATAAATAGTTAATTTGAAGTTTACGACCAGATGGGGCGGCGGTACGCAGTCTCACAGCTGTGAGCCTATAGACGACTTTACATCTCCACTGGACCATGGATGNTGCAACATGTCTTGTCTCTCTGTGCTTAATGCTGGTAGAGTTTTTGGGACTTTATCATGGAGTGTCTTAAGAAGACAAATTATGATAGATTCTTTTTTTGAATACCAATGATACCCATCTGTATTTTCCTTTTTCCATATCTGATTGTGGTGGCGCGGTTTCATACTGCTGCGACTTCGTGCGCTCGTCCCTATCTTAAGACGGATGTGCGTAATCAATTACGTTGTTTTGTGCCCCGATGCAATGACAATGTCAATAAAGATATATTCTATTCTATTCTATTCTTGTTTCTTTTTTGGCGAGTCGAAACAATTATTTTCATCCTCAGCATTTCATTGCGTTGTTGACCTTGTGTTGATCTTTGCACGTCATGACAAATAAACCAAACCTGAGCCTACTTTCAGCAGACACTGGAAGCAACATGGAAATTAAGAAAAAATAAATAAATTGAGAAACCAGTCTGGAATCTAACTGGTATGTTAAAAATAAATACAAATAAATAAAGACAAACTTGTGAGCTACCATTATACCAGAACGAAGAAAAGCTGCAGTTATTGAGAATGCTGCAGATAGTTTAAAATAAATAGTTAATTTGAAGTTTACGACCAGATGGGGCGGCGGTACGCAGTCTCACAGCTGTGAGCCTATAGACGACTTTACATCTCCACTGGACCATGGATGGACCATGATGGTCAGGATGTGAAGAAGGAAACAACCAATCTCAGCAGTGTCACTTTGTATGTTTATTTCTATCACTATTTGCCCATTAGGAATGTTTTTTTCCTCGGTCCACTGCTAATGAAAGACTTGCTCCCCAGGAAAATCACCCAGGTGGGTCAGAGTGGAAAAACCTTGCAGTCTCCCTTATTTTTCTCCTCTTGGACAGTAAAGAGCAATTGGTCCCTAAAATATTTCCCACAGCTGGCTTTTCTTCTTTATCCAAGCTGTTTGTTTGGTCAAACAAGCTTGTATGCCTATAGGTGCTTTGAGACAAAAACACACTTTCAAATTCACTCAAAAGCTTCATCCACTCAGCTGGTTGCTAAAGAAACCCCTTTAGAAGGAAAGTCAGCAGGACACTGAACTTTTAGGGACACCTAAGCAGTTTAATGGATGTTTCTCAATGTCATTTTGTGACCTGTGGAAGAGAATGCAACCGAATCAAAAGATAAAAACACAGAAGTCAAACTTTGTTCATTTTAAATTGTGTGAAAGTGTGCAGTGCATGAATGCATGGATTCAAAGAGACATGGATGATTTGGTCTACGTCAGTCCAACTGTCATGTTCCACTGAGTGATGACGAGCACTGTTTTACAACGGTCTACATGCGCTGAAAAGGGCGAAGAAATGGCAGAGTTGTTCAGGCGTGTATTACATTGAGGCATACTGCACATGAATGAAAGCATGTGAAGATGACTAGCCAGCTGAGTCTGCAGAACAAAGCCCCTACAGCACGTGCATGGGCTGGAGGACATGACCGTGAAACATGCATGTAGGGCACATATTGGTATAATTAGCAAAATGCGTCTTGTGATCTACACTGTCACAATTCAGTACGAGTTATGAATGAGACGTTTGACAATTTTTGAAGGAAATAAACAGCACAGCTACAGTATGTCATGAGTCACTCATGTGGAGGAAAGCAAGACAGAAAGTCTTGAAGGAAAGTTTCAAAATTAGAGCAACTCATTTTAAGAAAGAACAAAGTATTGAAACTAATTTTAAACTAAATATTTGCTAAATTGAACAAGTTCTAACATTTTTTTGTGTCAGTTAATGTCACGTAGCTGTGGCTGCCATCTTACATTAACTCGAAACCTTAATCAGTTGGAGATGAACATTAAATATATAATATTTGAAAGTTGCATTAAAATCCGTCCAGTAGGTCATGAGATATTTTGCTAACAGACAAACAAGAGTGACTCCAACAGGTAATGCAGCATATAAAGTATGTGTTGTAAACAACGCTGGACTACAACCACACAACAATTTAGTAAAATATCTGTATAATTAACTGAACTACAACCATTTTATTGTTTTGAATGTCAGTTGGTTGTGGCAGCCATCTTGAATCAGGTCGGCTACAAAAGTTAACTCATTGTAAATATTTATCCAGTGATTCATTCCTGATAGTTTGATAAAAATCCATCCAGTGGTTCATGAGATATTTTGCTAACAGACTGAGTTAATCCCAAACAGTTTTAGGCAAAAAATTTGCACAATCAGTTGTCGAGGATCAGTTTCTGCTCCACACCAAATTCTTGGTCAATATTTGTGAAACTGGCTGTGTTAAAATCCATTTTGTGTTTTCTTTTTTAAGACAGCTGACTGTGGCAGCCCCCTTGAATCACATTGAGTCTAAAGTAATCAGTTGTTCTATGACTTTTTCCTGCATGTTTTATTAAAATATCTCCAGTGGTCCATGAAATACAGTACAGTAGTCTGGTGAAAAGTTAACGAAAATATAAAATACTTTGGACAAGCAGCGCCATTTTGTAGTTTTCTCTCTAGAAGCC
>JBBPBX010023644.1:0-40360 GCA_038048925.1 Garcialebias charrua | reverse complement strand
GCAGAGGTTGAATAGAGCCTGTACCATTTTGTCTTAGGGGGAAGTAGATTTGACAGTCATCAGCGTAGAAGTGGAAAGGTATATTGTGTTTCCGGAAGATAGCACCGAGTGGCAGCAGGTATAAGGAGAACAAGAGAGGACCCAGGATGGACCCCTGCGGAACCCCCCATTTAAGAGCCGCCACTGCAGAAGTAAAATCATTGATGGACACACAAAAAGACCTGTCAGAGAGGTAGGATCTGAACCAGTTTAGGGCTGATCCTGAGATGCCCACCCACTGCTCCAACCTAGCAATGAGGATCTCATGGTCGATGGTGTCAAAAGCGGATGTGAGGTCCAATAGGACAAGCAGCACAGAGTCACCAGTATCTGTGGATAGAAAGATGTCGTTAAAAACCTTCAGTAGGGCAGTCTCAGTGCTGTGGAGGGATTTGAAGCCAGACTGGAATAGCTCGGGGATAGCGTGATCCTCCAGGAAGCACTTTAGTTGGGACTCAACTATTTTCTCTAGAAGTTTAGAAACAAATGGGAGTCTGGAGACAGGCCTGAAATTGGATAATACTGACGGGTCGAGGTTTGGTTTTTTCAGGAGGGGTTGAACAGCAGCATGTTTTAATGATTTTGGCACCACACCCGAGGATAGACTGCTATTAACAATAGAGAGAATGGAGGGACCTAGAGTGTGAAAAACCTCCTTTAGAAGCCGAGGGGGGACCACATCGAAGGGGGAGCCAGATGGTTTCAGGCTGCACATGACCTGCTCTAGAGAGGACAGAGAGACTGGTTCAAAATGGTCAAACACAGCAACAGATTGAGGTGGGATGGATGGATCGTGAGATGGAGGAGAAATGAGAGCCCTGGTGGTTGCGATTTTATCTAAAAAGAAATGTTGGAAGTTCTCGCACAGCTCAGTCGAGGCTTCCATGGGTGATTGTTCAGTGAGGTGGAGAACAGAGTTTAGGGTGGAGAACAGAACTCGAGGGTTACGAGAGTTTGCAGCAATGATATCAGAGAAGTATTGTGATTTAGCAGTTTTCACTGCTTTCTGATATCGGCGCCAGCTCTCTTTTACCATCTCAAAAGAGACCTGCAGACTGTCTTTTTTCCACTTCCTCTCCACCTTTCGGCATTGCTGCCTCGCAGCTCTGGTAGTGTCATTCAGCCACGGTTCGGCCCTGAGTTTTGGTCTTCTCGTTTTGATAGGCGCTACTTGATCCAAAGCCTTTAAACAAACAGAGTCAAACTGGTTTGTCAGCTCCTCAGTGCTGGAGAGGAACCCCGGGGGCTGAATTAACATGTCATTGTTGTAAACCTCAGTGAAACGTGCGGCAGTTAAATGGTTAACATTCCTGCCTTTACGTGCAGGAATGCATGTTTTAGAGGTAACATGGGGGATGGTGAACTGAAAATTCACTGGCCTATGATCTGAGAATACATTGTCTCCTATTTCAAGGTTTGAAACAGTCACATCACATGTTAAAACAAGGTCCAACAAATGTCCACGCTGCTGCGTGGGAGAGTTCACGTGTTGAGTTAAATTAAATGAGTCCAATAAATCTAGAAAGTCCTTAACCATGGGCTTCTCAGGACAACACACGTGCAAGTTGAAGTCGCCTGAAATGACGACCCGAGAATAAAAAAAGCCAAGATAGAATACCCAATACAACATAAATGAAGTGCTGTGGCTTAGTTGTCAATGTGGCTGTCTAGTAAACAGGAGATCCTGGTTTCAATTCCCAGCTGTGCCTGTTATTTTAACTTCTTGATAGAAAACTTAGTACTATAGGAGTAGAGCTATTAAGACAATAGACTATATGCCACAGACTTCCGTTCTGGCACTTCCTCATTCATGAGCAGGACCGCGCACTTCCGGTTAGCGGGAATGACACAAAAATAAATGACTAAATACAATTAATAAAACTTCTACATACACACCAATTATACACATATAAATCCATATAAATCTATGGCAATGTTCCCCCTACATATAGCTGCAATAAATTGTCGCCCTAACCCCTCCTCGGAACAGCTGTACCCACCGGTGGGCGGACACAACGGAACTCAAGATGGAATGTGTTAGTCTTGGCAACGCCACGTCCCAGACAGTCTCTGTCTCCTGTGGTGTCCCTCAGGGGTCGGTTCTGGGGCCCCTGTTGTTTTCCCTTTACATGCTGCCTTTAGGTCAAATTATTAATCAGTTCAACATTTCTTTTCACTGTTATGCCGACGATACACAGCTTTACATCAGGACTGGAGCATCCTCATCTTCCACCTTGTCATCTCCATCTTCACTCACTGCCCTCTCTGCCTGCCTGGAGGCAATTAGGGCATGGATGAATCAGAACTTTCTTCAATTAAACTGCTCCAAGACCGAGGCCATACTGATTGGCACCCCTCACCAGGTACAGACATCTACTATAACAACACTTTCCTTTTCTGGACAAGACATCCCCCTCTCCACCTCTGTTACTAATCTTGGAATAAAAATGGACTCCAATCTTACATTTGAAAATCACATTAAGCTTCTGTTTAAAACTTGCTTCTTCCATCTTCGAAACATCTCTAGACTTCGCCCATCCCTAACTTTTTCCGATGCTGAGAAGCTCGTCCATGCTTTTGTCTCCTCCAGGCTCGACTACTGCAACTCCCTGTTTATTGGAATCCCTGGCAAAAACCTTCAGAAACTTCAATATATTCAAAACAGTGCAGCAAGGATCTTGTTGCGAGTTCGTAAATTTGAACATATTACGCCCATTCTTCATAACCTTCATTGGCTTCCTGTCGCCTACAGAATTCAGTACAAAACTGCTCTCATTACACATCAATGCTTACATGGAGCTTCACCAGATTATCTGAAGGATATTCTTATTCCACACTCATCCACCCGGTCGCTGCGGTCACAGAACAGTAATCTCCTTCACATTCCGAGAACCAAATTAAGGACCATGGGAGACCGGGCTTTCAGTGTGGCTGCCCCCCGCCTGTGGAACTCTCTTCCTGACTGTCTGAGGGTCCCACAGTCTGTGGTTGACTTTAAGAGCGGCTTGAAGACCTTTCTTTTCAACCGAGCATACTCTGCCTCCTCATGATTCTACTTTTGATCTTAGTTGATACTGTTATTGATTTTACTTGTTTTATTACTTGTTTTATTGACATTTAATTTCTGTTGCACCTTGTAGCACTTTGAGATTTTCATTAATGAAAAGTGCGTTATAAATTGAATTCATTATTATTATTATTATTATTAACTCACTTGTAGTGCCAGTAGCGCGCAGCTGCTTCCCGTTTCGGGTCGTTGTCATGGTCTGCTACTAGGAGCTAACGCTAACAACAACGGCAGTCGATAGGAACCGGAAGTGCGGGATGTGGCCTATATTTTAACGGAGGTACGTCACAACTACCCGTGGCATATAGCCTATTATACAAATTAAATATTATGTAAGAAGATAACTTAGTTTGCTAGAGAGAAAAGAACACAGTGTGCACCTTACAGTCCACCTGTGTGTTCATTCTTACAATATATCATGTATACTTATCTAGAGAAACCCGGTATAGAATATTCAAAATCTTCCATTACAGGTGCTGTGGCTTAGTTGGTCAAAGCGCCTGTCTAGTAAACAGGAGATCCTGTGTTCAACTCCCAGCAGTGCCTATTGGCATTTTTTTCATTTCCATTCGGTGGCTGAGCAAATAAATGCTCAGACTGGTGGCCATGCACCCATAGTTGTGTCCGCAAAACTGCAGTCTGTCACACTGTCAGCGTTGAACAGTCTTAAAGAGCTCATATTTGGACGAGTGAGAATAAGTAGCCTTTTAAAAAAGTCCAGTAAGCAAAACCTTTTTCTAAGTAGAAATTACTTTAATTGTCAAGATGTACAAAAACTTGATAGAATTATAGAAACACAGAAATCATTTAATCATGCCAGAGCAGAAGCTAAATAGTAGATTGCTGATCTAAGAACAGGTATGATGCTCAAAAATGAGGCGCTGTAGCTTAGATGGCCAAAGCATCTGTCTCGTAAACAGGAGATCCTGGGTTCAAATCCCAGCAGTGCCTATGATAATATGAGTTCCTGATAGAGAACTGTGTACTCTAGAAGTAGACCTATTACGACATTTATAAATAATTTATATTAAGTAAGAAGAGAAATTGCTTTTCTATAGGGAAAAGAGTGCACCTTATAGTCTACCTGTGTGTTCATTCTTACAAAATATCATGTATACTTTTCTGGAGAAACAAGAATACTGAAAACCATCCATTACAGGCGCTGTGGCTTAGTTGGTTAATGCGCCTGTCTAGTAAACAGGAGATCCTGGGTTCTACTCCCAGCAGTGCCTAGCATCCATCCTAAACATTCATTTGAGGCTGAGCAAATACGTGCACACATTGGTGGCCATACACCCATAAATGTGTATGCTAAACTGCTGTCTTTCACTGTTGGTTTTAAAGAGCTCAAATTTGAATGAGTGAGAAAAAATAGCATTTTAAAAAAGTCCACTTAGCAAAAACTATTTCTAGTTAGAATTTTTTTTTAATGTCAGAATGAACACCAACTTTCTAGAGTTACAGAAACACAGAACATTGTTTTATCATGTAAGAGCAGAGGCTAAATTGTAGGTTGCTGATCTTAATACAGCTATATTCTTCAAAAATGAGGTGCTGTATGTTAGATGGCCAAAGCATCTGTTTGGTATACAGGAGATCCTGGGTTCAAATTCCAGCATTGCTCTTGTTACTTTGATTTCTAGAGAACTTAGTTCTCTAGAAGTAGACCAATTAAGACCATTATAATAAATAAATATTATTATGTAACAAGATACAGTAACTTGTTTCTCTAGAACAAAATAATACACTGTCTGCACCTTACAGTCTTGTGTCTTGATTCTTACAAAATAACAAGTATGCTTATCTTGAGAAACCAGGGATAGAATACTCAATAACTTGCATTACAGGTGTTGTGGCTTAGGTGGTCAAAGCTTCTGTCTAGTAAACAGGATTTCCCAGGCTCAAGTGCCAACAGTTCCTAGCATCTTTCCTAAAGGTTCATTAGTGGCTGGGCAAAATAATGCCAGACTGGTGGCCATGCACCAGTAGATGTGTCTGGAAAACTGCAGTCTGTCACTGTTGAACAGTCTTAAAGAGCTCAAATTTGGATGAGTGAGCCAAATTTTCAGTTTACGAAAGTGAATTAAGCAAAAACTATTTCTAGATAGAAATTACTATAAATGTCAAGACGAACAAATACTTGTTAGAATTACAGAAACACAGCAAATAATTTAATCGTACCAGAGCAGATGCCCAAGATTGTTGAGCTACTTGTTGTTCTACGAATATACTTTAGAGTATGGGCGCTGTAGCTTAGTTGGCCAAAGCGTCTGTCTTGTAAACAGGAGATCCTGGGTTCAACTCCCAGCAGTGCCTTTTTTTTTAACTTCCAAGTAAACATTTTAAAATTGATCTTTTTTTCAAAGTATCAACACTGAGTATTTGTATTGTTAATCGCAGTTATTGCTATGGTTCCCTTGAGACAGAAAAATACACAATGTGTGCCTTACTTTGTATATTCCCGGGTCTTCATTCTTCCAACAAAACAACAAGTATACTTATCTAAAGAAAGCCAAGATAGAATACCCAATGCGACATAAATGAGGTGCTGTGGCTTAGTTGTCAATGTGGCTGTCTAGTAAACAGTAGATCCTGGTTTCAATTCCCAGCTGTGCCTGTTATTTTAACTTCTTGATAGAAAACTTAGTACTATAGGAGTAGAGCTATTAAGACCATAGACTATATGCCACAGACTTCCGTTCTGGCACTTCGTCCTTCATGAGCAGGACCGCGCACTTCCGGTTAGCGGGAATGACACGAAAATAAATGACTAAATACAATTAATAAAACTTCTACATACACACCAATTATACACATATAAATCCATATAAATCTATGGCAATGTTCCCCCTACAGATAGGTGCAATAACTTGTCGCCCTAACCCCTCCTCGGAACAGCTGTACCCACCGGTGGGCGGACACAACGGAACTCACTTGTAGTGCCAGTAGCGCGCAGCTGCTTCCCGTTTCGGGTCGTTGTCATGGTCTGCTACTAGGAGCTAACGCTAACAACAACGGCAGTGGATAGGAACCGGAAGTGCGGGATGTGGCCTATATTTTAACGGAGGTACGTCACAACTACCCGTGGCATATAGCCTATTATACAAATTAAATATTATGTAAGAAGATAACTTAGTTTGCTAGAGAGAAAAGAACACAGTGTGCACCTTACAGTCCACCTGTGTGTTCATTCTTACAATATATCATGTATACTTATCTAGAGAAACCCGGTATAGAATATTCAAAATCTTCCATTACAGGTGCTGTGGCTTAGTTGGTCAAAGCGCCTGTCTAGTAAACAGGAGATCCTGTGTTCAACTCCCAGCAGTGCCTATTGGCATTTTTTTCATTTCCATTCGGTGGCTGAGCAAATAAATGCTCAGACTGGTGGCCATGCACCCATAGTTGTGTCCGCAAAACTGCAGTCTGTCACACTATCAGCGTTGAACAGTCTTAAAGAGCTCATATTTGGACGAGTGAGAATAAGTAGCCTTTTAAAAAAGTCCAGTAAGCAAAACCTTTTTCTAAGTAGAAATTACTTTAATTGTCAAGATGTACAAAAACTTGATAGAATTATAGAAACACAGAAATCATTTAATCATGCCAGAGCAGAAGCTAAATAGTAGATTGCTGATCTAAGAACAGGTATGATGCTCAAAAATGAGGCGCTGTAGCTTAGATGGCCAAAGCATCTGTCTCGTAAACAGGAGATCCTGGGTTCAAATCCCAGCAGTGCCTATGATAATATGAGTTCCTGATAGAGAACTGTGTACTCTAGAAGTAGACCTATTACGACATTTATAAAAAAATTCATATTAAGTAAGAAGAGAAATTGCTTTTCTATAGGGAAAAGAGTGCACCTTATAGTCTACCTGTGTGTTCATTCTTACAAAACATCATGTATACTTTTCTGGAGAAACATGGTATAGAATACTGAAAACCATCCATTACAGGCACTGTGGCTTAGTTGGTTAATGCGCCTGTCTAGTAAACAGGAGATCCTGGGTTCTACTCCCAGCAGTGCCTAGCATCCATCCTAAACATTCATTTGAGGCTGAGCAAATAAATGCACACATTGGTGGCCATACACCCATAAATGTGTATGCTAAACTGCTGTCTTTCACTGTTGGTTTTAAAGAGCTCAAATTTGAATGAGTGAGAAAAAATAGCATTTTAAAAAAGTCCACTTAGCAAAAACTATTTCTAGTTAGAATTTTTTTTTAATGTCAGAATGAACACCAACTTGCTAGAGTTACAGAAACACAGAACATTGTTTTATCATGTAAGAGCAGAGGCTAAATTGTAGGTTGCTGATCTTAATACAGCTATATTCTTCAAAAATGAGGTGCTGTATGTTAGATGGCCAAAGCATCTGTTTGGTATACAGGAGATCCTGGGTTCAAATTCCAGCATTGCTCTTGTTACTTTGATTTCTAGAGAACTTAGTTCTCTAGAAGTAGACCAATTAAGACCATTATAATAAATAAATATTATTATGTAACAAGATTATGTAACAAGATACAGTAACTTTTTGCATATGCCACTTTTTGCCTCTACAACAACATCAACTACTACCTCATACATATACTGTGTACATTGACTCATACGCTGCTTTGCCACTTTGCAAATGTCAATGCTAGAAACCTTTAGTTTATTTTAGTTATACTTTTTATACTCTTTTTTTATACTAGTATGCAAAAACTCAGGACAATATTATGTTCATTAAATGTTTAATGTTTTAGTTTTAGAGTTGGTGTAAATTTTCATACTCTTATACCACTATGCAAAAAACTCAGGACAGTGTTAGTTTTACTATTTTATGCTTATGTCTATTATTATATGTTTCAGTGTTTCAATGTTTAGATGTTTACTGTTGCACCGAGGGACTGAGAGAAACGCAATTTCGGTCCTGTGTATGTCCTGCACTGTACATATTGCAGATCTGACAATAAAGTTGACTTTGACTTTGACTTTGACTTTGACTTGTTTCTCTAGAACAAAAATAATACACTGTCTTCACCTCAGTCTTGTTTCTTGATTCTTACAAAATAACAAGTATGCTTATCTTGAGAAACCAGGGATAGAATACTCAATAACTTGCATTACAGGTGTTGTGGCTTAGGTGGTCATAGCTTCTGTCTAGTAAACAGGATTTCCCAGGCTCAAGTGCCAACAGTTCCTAGCATCTTTCCTAAAGGTTCATTAGTGGCTGGGCAAAATAATGCCAGACTGGTGGCCATGCACCAGTAGATGTGTCTGGAAAACTGCAGTCTGTCACTGTTGAACAGTCTTAAAGAGCTCAAATTTGGATGAGTGAGCCAAATTTTCAGTTTACGAAAGTGAATTAAGCAAAAACTATTTCTAGATAGAAATTACTTTAAATGTCAAGACGAACAAATACTTGTTAGAATTACAGAAACACAGCAAATAATTTAATCGTACCAGAGCAGATGCCCAAGATTGTTGAGCTACTTGTTGTTCTACGAATATACTTTAACGTATGGATGCTGTAGCTTAGTTGGCCAAAGCGTCTGTCTTGTAAACAGGAGATCCTGGGTTCAACTCCCAGCAGTGCCTTTTTTTTAACTTCCAAGTAAACATTTTAAAATTGACCTTTTTTTCAAAGTATCAACACTGAGTATTTGTATTGTTAATCGCAGTTATTGCTATGGTTCCCTTGAGACAGAAAAATACACAATGTGTGCCTTACTTTGTATATTCCCGGGTCTTCATTCTTCCAACAAAACAACAAGTATACTTATCTAAAGAAAGCCAAGATAGAATACCCAATACGACATAAATGAGGTGCTGTGGCTTAGTTGTCAATGTGGCTGTCTAGTAAACAGTAGATCCTGGTGTCAATTCCCAGCTGTGCCTGTTACTTTAACTTCTTGATAGAAAACTTAGTACTATAGAAGTAGAGCTATTAAGACAATAGACTATATGCCACAGACTTCCGTTCTGGCACTTCCTCATTCATGAGCAGGACTGCGCACTTCCGGTTAGCGGGAATGACACGAAAATAAATGACTAAATACAATTAATAAAACTTCTACATACACACCAATTATACACATATAAATCCATATAAATCTATGGCAATGTTCCCCCTACAGATAGCCGCGATAAATTGTCGCCCTAACCCCTCCTCGGAACAGCTGTACCCACCGGTGGGCGGACACAACGGAACTCACTTGTAGTGCCAGTAGCGCGCAGCTGCTTCCCGTTTCGGGTCGTTGTCATGGTCTGCTACTAGGAGCTAACGCTAACAACAACGGCAGTGGATAGGAACCGGAAGTGCGGGATGTGGCCTATATTTTAACGGAGGTACGTCACAACTACCCGTGGCATATAGCCTATTATACAAATTAAATATTATGTAAGAAGATAACTTAGTTTGCTAGAGAGAAAAGAACACAGTGTGCACCTTACAGTCCACCTGTGTGTTCATTCTTACAATATACTGTATCATGTATACTTATCTAGAGAAACCCGGTATAGAATATTCAAAATCTTCCATTACAGGTGCTGTGGCTTAGTTGGTCAAAGCGCCTGTCTAGTAAACAGGAGATCCTGGGTTCAACTCCCAGCAGTGCCTATTGGCATTTTTTTCATTTCCGTTCGGTGGCTGAGCAATAAATGCTCAGACTGGTGGCCATGCACCCATAGCTGTTTCTGCAAAACTGCAGTCTGTCACACTATCAGCGTTGAACAGTCTTAAAGAGCTCAAATTTGGATGAGTGAGAATCAAAGTCAAAGTCAAAGTCAACTTTATTGTCAGATCTGCAATATGTACTGTACAGGACATACACAGGACCGAAATTGCGTTTCTCTCAGTCCCTCGGTGCAACAGTAAACATCTAAACATTGAAACACTGAAACATATAATAATTGACATAAGCATAAAATAGTAAAACTAACACTGTCCTGAGTTTTTTGCATAGTGGAATAAGAGTATGAAAATTTACACCAACTCTAAAACTAAAACATTAAACATTTAATGAACATAATACTGTCCTGAGTTTTTGCATACTAGTATAAAAAAAGAGTATAAAAAGTATAACTAAAATAAACTAAAGGTTTCTAGCATTGACATTTGCAAAGTGGCAAAGCAGCGTATGAGTTAATGTACACAGTATATGTATGAGGTAGTAGTTGATGTTGTTATAGAGGCAAAAAGTGGCATATGCAGTAAGGCACATTGGGCATCCCTAAATAAGACCGTTCAGAGCACACTGTATATGTACCAGCAGTGGTGTAGATATTAGAGTAGTGTAAATGTAAACAGTAGTAATTACATGTAAGCAGTAGTAATAAAAGTAAACAGTATTAATAAATGTAAACAGAGAATGTAAACAGTATTATGATTATAGGCAGTGATGTAATACAAACATTAGTGCAAGTATGAGAAGTAGTGCAAACTGTATGAGCACATGACCGAGAGTTTAGTGAATAACCCGTTTGATGACACAGAGTCCAGTGTTAAAATCTTTGTGTTGTGTGGTAATGTGTGAGAAAGTTTTAGTGTTAAGGCAGTTCAAATGGGAGGGGGGGCAGAGCAGGCAGAGTGTTTAGCATCCTGACTGCCTGATGAACAGAGCTGTCTCTCAGTCTGCTGGTTCGAGCCTGGAGACTCCTCAGTCTCCTCCCTGATGGCAGCAGTCTAAAGCGGCTGTGTAGTGGGTGTGTGGGATCACCTGCCATGCGGTGGGCTTTCCGAGTGAGGCGTTTGCTGTGTAAGTCCTGCAGTGAGGGGAAGGAGGTGCCCACGATCTTCTCAGCTGCTCTCACAATGCGCTGGAGGCTCTTGCGGCAGGATGCAGTACATGCACCAAACCACACAGTGATGCAGCTGGTCAGGACACTTTCTATGGCACCTCTGTAGAAGGTGCTCATGATGGGGGTTGAAGCTCCAGCCCTTTTCAGCTTGCGGAGAAAGTAGAGACGCTGGTGAGCCTTCTTTGCCAGTGCTGCAGTGTTCCTGCTCCAGGACAGGTCCTTTGAGACGTGCACTCCCAGGAACTTGGTGCTGTCTACTCTCTCCACTGCGGTGCTGTTGATGGTCAGAGGGGCATGTTGGGCATCCCTCTTCCTGAAGTCCACAACAATCTCCTTTGTCTTCTCCACGTTGAGAGTGAGATTGTTGTGTCCGCACCACAAGGCCAGGCGGCTCACCTCGTTCCTGTAGTCTGTCTCATCGTTGTTGCTGATGAGACCCACCACTGTTGTGTCGTCCGCAATAAGAATAAGTAGCTTTTAACAAAAGTCCAGTAAGCAAAACCTTTTTCTAAGTAGAAATTACTTTAATTGTCAAGATGTACAAAAACTTGATAGAATTATAGAAACACAGAAATCATTTAATCATGCCAGAGCAGAAGCTAAATAGTAGGTTACTGATCTAAGAACAGGTATGATGCACAAAAATGAGGCGCTGTAGCTTAGATGGCCAAAGCATCTGTCTCGTAAACAGGAGATCCTGGGTTCAAATCCCAGCAGTGCCTATGATAATATGTGTTCCTGATAGAGAACTGAGTACTCTAGAAGTAGACCTATTACGACATTGGTAAATAAAAATCATATTAAGTAAGAAGAGAAATTGCTTTTCTATAGGGAAAAGAGTGCACCTTATAGTCTATCTGTGTGTTCATTCTTACAAAACATCATGTATACTTTTCTGGAGAAACATGGTATAGAATACTGAAAACCATCCATTTCAGGTGCTGTGGCTTAGTTGGTTAAAGCGCCTTTCTAGAAAACAGGAGATCCTGGGTTCAACTCCCAGCAGTGCCTAGCAACCATCCTAAACATTCTTTTGAGGCTGAGCAAATAAATGCACACATTGGTGGCCATACACCCATAAATGTGTATGCTAAACTGCTGTCTTTCACTGTTGGTTTTAAAGAGCTCAAATTTGAATGAGTGAGAAAAAATAGCATTTTAAAAAAGTCAACTTAGCAAAAACTATTTCTAGTTAGAATTTTTTTTGTGTCAGAATGAACACCAACTTGCTAGAGTTACAGAAACACAGAACATTGGGCCTCATTCATGAACCGTTCGTACGCACAGATTTGTGCTTAAACTGTGCTTACGAGTGATTTAGGATCATTTGTGGCATCCAACAATATTTTCGTATCCTAGGATTTTTTTCAGATACGAACAAAATCTACGTGTGGTCCGGACCTGTCGTATATTTTACGAACAGTAGTCTGCTGGCCTTTTCTCCACTAATAACCTCATATTTCGTTATTTAGAGAATATTTAGAGCATAAAAACAATTAAATGCAACGACACATATTGGTTAAATTAAAATGAAGCGGCTTCAAACCCCCCCCCCGCACCCCCGCCCCTCGTCCACCACCGCGCCACCTGCGCGTGGGCGCCCGTGCCCCGGGGTTAATAAAAATCACGCACCACCACGCCATGCGCCACCCTCGGCGCGACCACCTCCAGCCGTGCCACGCTCAGCGCGACCACCTCCAGCCGTGCCACGCTCAGCGCGACCACCTCCAGCCGTGCCACGCTCAGCGCGACCACCTCCAGCCGTGCCACGCTCAGCGCGACCACCTCCAGCCGTGCCACGCTCAGCGCGACCACCTCCAGCCGTGCCACGCTCAGCGCGACCACCTCCAGCCGTGCCACGCTCAGCGCGACCACCTCCAGCCGTGCCACGCTCAGCGCGACCACCTCCAGCCGTGCCACGCTCAGCGCGACCACCTCCAGCCGTGCCACGCTCAGCGCGACCACCTCCAGCCGTGCCACGCTCAGCGCGACCACCTCCAGCCGTGCCACGCTCAGCGCGACCACCTCCAGCCGTGCCACGCTCAGCGCGACCACCTCCAGCCGTGCCACGCTCAGCGCGACCACCTCCAACCCGTGCATCGCTCAGCGCGACCACCTCCAACCCGTGCCACTCACGGCGCGAGCACCTCCTCCTGCTGTCATGTCGGCACAACATTCCTTGACCACCTCCTGACCACCTGCTGTCCGTGCTGCGGCGAGACGTTTTTCTGAAGCCATTTTCAGATCAAACCATTTATTCTTGATGTCTGATACAGTATGACCCACGGGAGAACATGCACCATATTAATATGAAGTGAACTGTAGTTTCGAGACACTTTAAACAACATGTCCTCATCCCTACTCGTCATATATAAAATGCTTCTGTTCAAGAACACATCCGACACTTGCGGGGGGGGAGCGGGAGCGGGGGGGGGGTAGCAGTGCGCGACCACCTCCAGCCGTTCTGAGCAGAACTCAGAGCGTAAAGTTCTTCTTTTTACTTCTTGAGTTTGAATGAATGGACACTTCCTGCTGTCAGAGGCAGGAAACTAGATCCTTATATGGTGTTTTGAGGGGTGGAATTTATGTAAATGACATTTCCGCGGGCACGCGCAGCTGATTAGAACAGGTGGGATTCATCATGTTTACGCAGCCATTTACACACGTTTCCTCATCATAGAAGAGTTTGTTGGATCTGACGTGGCATGTTCTTACGAACGCTTCGTAAGAACAAAAGTAGGAGAAACGTAGGATTAGAATACGAACAGTTTCATGAATGAGGGCCATTGTTTTATCATGTAAGAGCAGAGGTTAAATTGTAGGTTGCTGATCTGAATACAGCTATATTCTTCAAAAATGAGGTGCTGTATGTTAGATGGCCAAAGCATCTGTTTGGTATACAGGAGATCCTGGGTTCAAATTCCAGCATTGCTCTTGTTACTGTGATTTCTAGAGAACTTAGTTCTCTAGAAGTAGACCTATTAAGACCATTATAATAAATAAATATTATGTAACAAGATACAGTAACTTGTTTCTCTTGAACAAAAATAATACACTGTCTGCACCTCAGTCTTGTGTCTTGATTCTTACAAAATAACAAGCTTATCTTGAGAAACCAGGGATAGAATACTCAATAACTTGCATTACAGGTGTTGTGACTTAGGTGGTCATAGCTTCTGTCTAGTAAACAGGATTTCCCAGGCTCAAGTGCCAACAGTTCCTAGCATCTTTCCTAAAGGTTCATTAGTGGCTGGGCAAAATAATGCCAGACTGGTGGCCATGCACCAGTAGATGTGTCTGGAAAACTGCAGTCTGTCACTGTTGAACAGTCTTAAAGAGCTCAAATTTGGATGAGTGAGCCAAATTTTCAGTTTACGAAAGTGAATTAAGCAAAAACTATTTCTAGATAGAAATTACTTTAAATGTCAAGACGAACAAATACTTGTTAGAATTACAGAAACACAGCAAATAATTTAATCGTACCAGAGCAGATGCCCAAGATTGTTGAGCTACTTGTTGTTCTACGAATATACTTTAAAGTATGGGCGCTGTAGCTTAGTTGGCCAAAGCATCTGTCTTGTAAACAGGAGATCCTGGGTTCAACTTCCAGCAGTGCCTTTTTTTTAACTTCCAAGTAAACATTTTAAAATTGACCTCTTTTTCAAAGTATCAACACTGAGTATTTGTATTGTTAATCGCAGTTATTGCTATTGTTGAATAATGTAATCTTTTTATGTTATATTTTATTAGAATGAGACGTTCTCACATGTGTAATGTATAATATTTGTAATATAATATAGAATATCTCTCTGTGAAGGTTGCAGTCATGATAAACGTCATTGAGTTCAGAATGTGTGCACAAAAACCACCAGAGACTGTTATCTTGCTGAGAGCAGACCACTTGCAGAGGGGCCATTAGAGACCACACCCAAAAGCCTTGGCCGTCCGAAGAAGACGACTTCACGATAAGAAATTCCAATGTAACTGATAACGCTATCTTTAAACAAGCAAAGACAATTTGTGATTTAGACGCGCTCGTGATAAATGCATGTGAGACATCTCCCTTTTCAGCGCTGTAAGGTAATAAATGTGTCTGAATTCAGAATCACTTCTCGGGTTGTTTGTTTGACTCTGTTCTGCTTTCAACATGTGCACAAGATCTTGGTTGAGGCAGGTAAAAGGTGTCTTGAAGGAAAAGTTAGATTTACCTCAACAATTTGGTGGAGGATGCGGGCACATGTTGACTGGTAGACAGAGTAATTATTAAATGTGGATCCAGCTGAAACTGTCTCTGCACGATCACACACGCCGGCACAAAGAAAAAAAAAAGAGGAACTTTCCTCAGTATAAAAGTGCAGTGTCAGTTTTTTGCCTAAGATTAACAGCCTGGATGGTGGAAGTGATTTGGTTGTTTTTAGAAGTTGATGTTTGAAACGGTATAAAGAGAAAGAGTTTGGAAAAATAGTTTGTGAGTCAGCAGCAGGTCGGGAACCTGCAAGTCGGGATTTATGGCCTCCCCCACTCTTTAATGGACGCATGAAGAGATGATGGCTGGGTTTTATTGAGTTTCCCCGTGAAAGTGACTATTCACAAATATAACAAGAAAGCTGGCTAATTGAGAAATAAGATAAAGAGATAAGAAGAAAGTGCCAAGTCCCTCAGAGATCCTACATGGTGATGAGAGGACTAAGATTAGAACAACGTTGTCTCTTAAATTAAGAGTTAATTGTCTACACTAGTGGTCGTGTTTATTTGTGATTCTGGTTTCTTGTTTGTTGGTGGCGTGGGCCAGACAACAAGGTGATTCAGGTCTGTTTGTTCTGTTGGTTTGACTATCAGAGCATAACTTGAGCACCCACTGCTGTGTGGATGTAACAAGTTGTGTGAAAAGCTGAAATTCATGTTTATGTTTTGTTTGTGATTCAGGTTTGTTTGTTTTGTCGAGATTTTAAACTTTAGAGAGAATTGTGGCACTCCAGATAAGCGAACAGCTGCGTGTGTGTGCGGCTGTTCCTGCATGTGAAAGAACAGCTGTTTTGTGTTGTCAAAATATGCAGGACTTTTATGTTGAAAACAGACTTATACTGCTGCAAAAACCTTTACAACACATATACACACATATGGTAAGTTGCCTTTGGCACAAGGCTGAGAGCAAGGTGTGATGGTACACTTTTTATCCCTTGGTGATTGACCCTAGATTAGTTTAATTTTTATGGCATTTTAAACTCATAAGCAGACATATAAGACATGTGTTTTTTATTTTTAGGCTTTGTTTGTATTTTTATTAAACTGTCTTTGAGTTATTGTATGGCATTTTCAGTTAACCCTGTGCTATAAGAAATAAGATTGAGTCAGGCCTTACATGCACACACTAGGCAGAAAAACCAAGGCCTCTGAAAAGCAGTAGGTCTCTCTCTGAGAAAATATGGGTCAAAAGTAGATAAGAAGCCGCAAGGAGTGTTTTGTTGCAAAGAGCTGGGGCTTCTTATCAAGAAGAAAGAAAATAGTTTTTAAAGTATTTAAATCTCATATAGAACTGATCAAACATATAAATGTAATCTTTTATTGAATAGCGATAAAATCATAGCATTTTGAATCGTGATGCAGACACACGAAGACACACGAACAACAGGCCTCATATTTACCTAAATATACAGCCTCTCCCTAAACCAGCGTGTGCACGTACGCACACACACACACAAGCACACATAGAACCAAACACGTGCACATGCGAAGGCCTCAGAGGGCTTTCGCCAGATAAGGAAGGTGCAGCTCTGACACACATACACACACACACACACACACACACACACACACACAAAACAAGAACATGCAGACTTCTCACTAGCAGGGAGAAGCTGCAGAATTGAGCTGGTTTTTGCTGTAAAAAAAGGTTTAGAGTTTTCAGCAAAGTAATAAATCTATTATCTAAAACAAAAATAATCAGACATGCAATGATTATGTGAAATGTGTATCATATAATTAACTGAAGATGTATGATTATAGTATTGTGAGTATAATGATGTGATTTGTATGTTTTCTCTTAAGATTCATGGCAAACCAAAGAGGTTCTCCACTGCTGGGTGTTGATGATAGTTTTGAATATTACACAACACGTTACAAAAGTGGTTTTTCCACAGTTTGAGTAAATGTAGGTAAAAGTTGAGGATCTAGGTGAAAGTTGAACTTGTTCTGACTGAAAAATTGGAACTTTCCCAAATGACAGATGGCATTAAGTCATTCTCTGCTAAGGGAGGGTGACAGCTGAAAGAGACATTATATCACCAAACTCTGTCAAGGGGGCTGGGAGGAGGTGTAAAGTATTACCTCAACATTGACCAATAGAATGACAGAAAAATGACATAGCGTCTGTAAGTGGGGGCTGAAGTCCCCCTGTTAAGAGCATAAATAAGGAGGTTTGAGAAGAGAAGGGGGCTGAAGATTTTTTGAAGACCATTTGGATATTACTGGACAAAGACGGACGCTCTGGAACTAAAAAGAAGAAGATAGAATATTTTAAAAAGACTCCTTGGACCAAAAAAGGAGATCTTTTTGCTTCAGCCTGGATCCCTTGCTATTCTTCTTCAAAATTGGATTAATTGCAGAGCTGGAATATAGCCTCAAATCTTGATTCAGGATTGAGGTATTTTTTCCTTACCTTTGGTAAATAGCCCCTGTGGAGTTGCCGACAGAAGGTAAGGAAATATTCCCATTCTTGTCCAGAGCATTAAAATTATATTAAATTTAGTATAACAAGCAACAAGACTGCTACTACCTGAAGATGGAAAATCAGTTACAAGGATAACTTTGTTTGGTGAAAAATTAAATGAATTTTGGAAGAACCGAGCGCTGACGGCCTGCCGCAAGGCTGTTTATGTTAGTGGAACACGGTGTACTTTTTATCTCCATCCTGCTGAAAGTACCTCATCAACTGGACAGAACCAAGAATCTTGTGGAAAAAACTACAAGCTTTGATGAATTAAAGCAGAGAGTCAAGAGTGCAACGGGCGAGTTGTTTCTGTAAGTACACTATGTTCCATTTTTAGGCTCCGGATTAAGGATTTCTTCCTTTCTGTCAGCAACAGAATAAAAGGAATTTAGAGGGAGTCTTGTACACGGTATCAACATTTTGGAAGATTCTAGGTCTGTGTTCTGAGGCCTAAGGTTCCGTAGTATTTGATAAGGGTACACAACGTACTTTTTGGGCTCCGGCCGGCTAAGGAAGGCCTTTTCATAATAATAATAATAATAATAATAATAATAAACTTTATTTGTATAGCACCTTCCACAATGCCTTGCATTGACCAAGGTGCTTAACAGGATAAAAAGAAGAATAAACTGGAACAATAGATCAATGAAAATAGAATAAGAAACCACAGCGATAAAAGAAGGCAATGGAAATAAAAAAAATGCTACATACTAAAATAACACAAGTAATAAAAGTTACACACAGAAAGCTTTTTTGAACAAGTGAAATAAAAATGCAATTGAAATAAAGATGCTACATACTAAAATACAAAATAATAAAAGTTACACACTGAAAGCTTTTTTGAACAAGTGGGTCTTCAGTTTGGTTTTGAACAGAGTCAGATCAGAGGTGGCACGCAGCTCAAGGGGGAGGCTGTTCCAGGCTTTTGGGCCGGCAACAGAAAATGACCGGTCTCCCCATTGCTTGTACCTCGAGCGAGGCACCTCCAGCAGGTGTTGACTGGCAGATCGTAGGTCCCTGCCAGGCTGATGGACTTTCAGAAGTTCTGAGATGTAGAGGGGAGCAAGTCCATTCAGAGCTTTGAAAACAAACAACAGCAACTTGAACTGTATCCTGAACTGAACTGGGAGCCAGTGTAGAGAGGACAGGACAGGAGTGATGTGTTCATATTTTCGTGTGTTGGTCAAAAAGCGCGCGGCAGAGTTCTGTACAAGCTGTAAACGGGAGATGGAGGATTGATTAATGCCAAGATACAAAGCATTACAATAGTCAAGTCTGGAGGTCACAAAGGCATGGATGGCCTTCTCCAGATCACCACGACTAAGAAATGACTTGACTTTGGAGAGCAGACGGAGTTGGAAAAAGCTGGTCTTGACAACAGAACTGATCTGTTTATCAAACTTTAAATTGGAGTCAAACTGCACTCCAAGATTTCTGACCACCGAGTTGAAGTGGGGGAGGGGAAAACCAACACTGGGACTGGGAAGGATGTTGCTGGTGTCATCAGGTGCACCAAACAAAATGCATTCAGTTTTATCTGTGTTTAGGTGGAGGAAGTTTTGAGAGAGCCAGTGCTTAATGTCATTTAAGCAGTTGACAAGAGTGTTTGAACTGAGTGAGGGGTTGGGAGTGACTGGCAGATAGATTTGTAAATCGTCTGCATACATGTGAAAAGACAGGTTATGACGTGTGATGATTGATCCTAATGGCAGCATGTAAAGAGAGAAGAGGACTGGCCCTAGAATAGATCCCTGTGGTACGCCGGAGGTCAGAGGGGTTGATGAAGAGGAGGACAGATCGCCTATCATGACAGAGAAAGTTCTCCCAGACAGGTAAGATTTGAACCACTCAAGCACAGCTCCCTGGAGGCCAACCTGCTGAGACAAGCGGTTGATTAGTACCTGATGGTCGACGGTGTCAAAAGCTGCTGAGAGGTCTAACATCACCAGCAGAGCAGGGTTTTTTGCATCCAGAGACAGAAGAATGTCATTCTGTACTTTGAGCAGTGCAGATTCAGTGCTGTGACGAGCTCGAAAACCTGACTGAAATTTTTCAAACAGGTTGTTGAGTTCTAGAAAAGATTGAAGTTGAATAAAAACAATCTTTTCTAGGACCTTTGATAGAAATGACAGATGGGAAACTGGCCTGAAATTAGAGAGAGCTGAAGGATCTAGGCCTGGTTTTTTTAGAAGAGGCCTGACCACAGCATGTTTGAAAGCAGATGGCACATAACCTGAAGTTAGACAGCTGTTGATAAATGACAAAACAGAAGGACCAATTACATCAAAGCATTGTTTGAACATTTTAGAGGGAATGATGTCCAGAGAACAGTTTGTTGGTTTCATCTGCTGAACCACCTTGGTGAGTTGAGGCAGTGAGACGAGATCAAACTGGTCAAAAACAGCAGTGGTTATTGTAGAGGTACATGACAGGATGGTGTTGGATGAACTGACAATGTTCTGTCTGATAGAGTCTATTTTGTTGACAAAATAGCTCTGAAAGTCATCACAGGTAGACTGTGTGGCAGTTTTCAGAACATCGACAGATGGATTGATGACAGACTGGAGTGTGCTGAAAAGCGTCCTCGGCCGGTTGGAGCTGGTGGAGATTAAGTTGGAGAGGTACTGTGACTTGGCCTGTTTCACAGCGTTATCATACTCACAGAGACAGTCTCTCAGTATTCCCTGAGATACATGAAGCCGGTCACGCTTCCATTTTCGCTCTGCTTGTCTGCAACGTTGTCGAAGAGCTCGCGTCGTTTCGTTGAGCCATGGTGATGGTCTGTTTTTTGAAGATGCCTGTTTGAGAGGAGCGATGGAGTCCAAGATCGTTGTGCAGGTGTGATGGAAGGAGCTGATGAAGTCCTCAGGATGTAGAGATGGGTTCAGGCTGACAGCAGAGCAAAATTCAGTGCTCTTAAAGGCATCAGTAAACTCATTTGGAGTTAATGGGTTGATGGAGCGGCAGAAACGTGCTGGGAGAATAGCCTTTGGTGCAGGAGTGGTGAAAAATTCAAATAATATGGGAAAATGGTCTGAGATACAGGTGTCCAGGATCTCCACAGCAGGTATTTGAAGGCCGTGGGAGATAATTAAATCCAGTGTATGACCCAGGGTGTGTGTGGCCCCCGAGATCGACTGTGACAGGTTAAAAGAGTCCAGGAGGTTCTGAAACTCACATCCAAGCTGATTACTTGGGCAGCAGGTGTGCACGTTGAAGTCTCCACAGAAAAGCCAAGAGTCAAACTTTGGTAGCAAGTCCGCCAGTAGTTCTGAAAACTCACTGACAAAGTTTTTATTGTATTGTGGGGGCCTATAAAAAACGCCACACAAAATAGGTTTAGCAGATTCCAGCACAAAAAACATGCTTTCAAAACTGGAATAGTTTTTCTGAGGCAACAAACGGTACTTGAATGCATCACTGAACACAGCAGCCAGGCCCCCCCCCTTTCCTGCCCCACGCGGGGCGCTCAGGTGGGAGTAGCCATTTGGAAGAAGCTCAGAGAAGCAGCTGTTGTCTCCTGTTTTCTGCCAGGTTTCAGTAATCAAAAACAGATCCAGACGATGAGTTGAGATCAAATCACTTAATATAAAAGTTTTATTAGTAATTGATCTGGCGTTAAACAATGCTGCACGTACTGGAACGCTGCCAGTTACGTCACTCTCAGCTCGAGCAAGCGGGCGGAGGTGTTGTTTAACGCTGCCTCGCTTCACTGTTTTCCTCACCGGGGGGCAAGATGGATACTGGTCGCTGGCGACATGATTGATGGCAACAAGGCTTCTGTGGCGGCGAGCGAAGGAACGGCGGACATCAAAGACGCTGAATTCAGGAGGTAAGTCAGCCGTCGGCGTGTTGTGAGACGATAGATACTTTTTAAATCTCACCAGGACGCCTGCCCTCGTTCCGCGTCTTCTGCGCCGCTTGTTGCGTGGCAGCGTGGTCGCGTTGCGTTGTAGGTAGGCTGGGATCGAAGCCAGGAACGGTGGTGGTGGAGGAGGCTTGAAATGTCCATATTCGCCAGTAGCCGGTGTGTTGATCAGCGAGTCTCGGAGACTTAGAAGAGTTGAGCGATCATAGACCAGGAGCGAGGATGCATCGTCGATGAAAAGAAGGCAGAACATGAACAGCAGTAAAAAGTTCAGGAGACGAGTTAGACAGCAGCCCGTGACAATAGGCGCCATCTTGCCATCGTCTTTTCATCAGTACCACAGAAGCTTGAAGGGAGTTTGGAGGAAGTTTTGTACATCGAAGGTCAAGCGTAAAGTAGTTTACAGTCTAAAAGAACACAATGTTCTATTTTTAGGCTCCGGCCAGCTAAGGAAGGCCTTTTCATCAGGACCACAGAACAAATGAAGGATTACAACATTTTTGAATGGATATAACACTTTTGTGGAATAATTGATTTGCCTAAAAGGATTACCAGATTTTTTAATTCTTGTGGAACAGTTTTGATGGATTACAACTGGGATTTTTAACACGACAGAAGTACCTGGAGGTTTTTCTGTGGAATCACAACGAAGACTTATTCAGTCTGCTGGAAGTGCAGACTTTTCTGACTGGATTATAACAGGATTACCTGAAGATTTCCCTGGTGGGATTACAAAACAAGTTTTTTCTAAAGGATTAAAAACACAAGCCCTTCCTGGTGGGATTAAACAAAGATTTGTCCAGTTTGCTGGAGTGCAGACTTCTGACTGGAGTGTAACAGCATCACCTGGAGGTTTTTCTGTAGAAAAACAACAAGATTTCCTGATGGGATTATGAAACAAGTCTTTCTGGTGGAAATAAAAACACAAGTTGGAACACAACAAAATTACCTGGATGGAATTAAACAGTTTTGATTAGAATCAGATAATTGTGGAACAAACCAACTTTTTGAAAATTATACAAATTATTGAATGGATTACAACTCAAATTTAATTTGTAAGGATGGCTCCTTCCTGTTGGTCTTGTCTTCGTGTTTATGGCTCCTTACTGTTGGTCTTGTCTTCGTGTTTATTCTTGTTTGGTCTTCGTGTTTGTTTTAGGTCCCCGTCTAGTTCAGTCTGCATGTTTCCCTTAGGTTCCCTTCTGGTTTAGTCTTCATGGTTAAGTCCCCGTCTAGTTTAGGCTGCATGTCTCAGTTTTGTTCAGTCAGTCTTCATATTTAGTCCACGTGTTTGTTTTATTATTAGTTCAACCTTCTGGTGTAGTCTACATGTGTTTAGGTCCCCTTCTAATGTAGTCCACCTGTTTGTTTATTATTAGTTCAACCTAGAGTTCTGTCACCCTTGTTTCCTCAACCATGTTCAGAGTCAGCCTTGTTCTGTTAATTATTCCCAGGTGCGTGTCGTTACTTCCTGTCTTGTCTGTGTGTATATATACTCTGTCTGCAGTCAGTTATGTTGTCGGGTCATTCGTCCATTTCCCCTGGTGTGTCGTGATGTGTATCTGCTGCGCTTCAGCTCCCTGGTCTGTGAGTACGTCTCTTTAGTTTTGAGTTCTAGTAATCCAGCCACAGTTTGAGCTTTAAAGCCACAGTTTTAGTTTAGTCCTGAGTTTGTTTCATGTTCTACTGCCACGTCAGTATTTTGATTTGTCTCATTAAAGTTTATTGTTTCTTACTCGTGCCTCTGAGAGTCTGCTGTCTGCAACATTGGACTCAATCCCTCACACACCCCGCCAATCGTGACAGAATATGACCCGACCATTCCTGAGTCCAGCAGACAGATAAATACAGATTCTCATCAGAGGCAGAAGATGACGGCAGGAGCAGCCGTCATACACGTGAGCGGCGTGAGCTACCACGTACCTGCGCATGAAGAATTTCCGTCTCCGCTCTTGGTTGAGGAACGAGCAAGAGGAAGACGCGGAAATGGCCGCTCCACACGGTTTTCCTCCTTCCCTCCTGTGCGAGCCATTTCCCTGTGGGAAGCGTCCGAAGACGAATCAGGCCCAGAATCCGGTTCCGATCCAGTTTCTGAAACACGGCGTCGCCGAAGGAGGCGGCGACCGGCAAAGACACACGTTTCCGGGTCTCAGCCCGGTTCCCCCTCCGTTTCTCCCACGCTGTCTGAAGAGCCTGGGGGGATTTCGCTGGGGGAGGGGTGCCCTCGCTCTGTGACGTCTCGGGTGGGACGTGCTTTGAGGGGGGGTTGTCCCCACAACGCGTCTGCAGGGGACACGGAGTCCCCTGCACGACGCACAACCGAGAGGAAGCCTCCTCGCATAATGCTGCCTAATCACTCATCGACCACAGGGGTCGCTGTGATAGAAAGATCGGAGGAGGCCACACACATTCTACAGCAGATAGAAAGACTGTTTAACGCTGCTGTCAATAACCTGGACCCACATTATAAATATAAGACTTATTCCATTATCGAACACATAATCAATAAAAGTACTTGTTTAATATCCAACCCAGGCCTCACTCAGATGTTGACATTGACTAAAGCTCTGAAAGATGAAGCATGTGTTTTAAAGTGTGCTTTCACTCCAGTATCATCAGAGGGCGCTGTAGCCATGTCTCCAGAGGGCATACGGATTACAGCCGACTCCTCTACATCATCCACAGAGGGTCCTGCCTCCGCGTCTGTCCTGCCAGTGGCACCAGAGGGCGCTGCCCTGCCGGCTCCAGAGGGCGCTGCCCTGCCGGCTCCAGAGGGCGCTGCCCTGCCGGCTCCAGAGGGCGCTGCCCTGCCGGCTCCAGAGGGCGCTGCCCTGCCGGCTCCAGAGGGCGCTGCCCTGCCGGCTCCAGAGGGCGCTGCCCTGCCGGCTCCAGAGGGCGCTGCCCTGCCGGCTCCAGAGGGCGCTGCCCTGCCGGCTCCAGAGGGCGCTGCCCTGCCGGCTCCAGAGGGCGCTGCCCTGCCGGCTCCAGAGGGCGCTGCCCTGCCGGCTCCAGAGGGCGCTGCCCTGCCGGCTCCAGAGGGCGCTGCCCTGCCGGCTCCAGAGGGCGCTGCCCTGCCGGCTCCAGAGGGCGCTGCCCTGCCGGCTCCAGAGGGCGCTGCCCTGCCGGCTCCAGAGGACGCTGCCCTGCCGGCTCCAGAGGGCGCTGCCTCCACGTCTACAGTGGGGTCTCGGGAGAGAGCCCCTCCAGTTACCTGTCCAGAGGGGTCTCGGGAGAGAGCCCCTCCAGTTTCCTGTCCAGAGGGGTCTCGGGAGAGAGCCCCTCCAGTTTCCTGTCCAGAGGGGTCTCGGGAGAGAGCCCCTCCAGTTTCCTGTCCAGAGGGGTCTCGGGAGAGAGCCCCTCCAGTTTCCTGTCCAGAGGGGTCTCGGGAGAGAGCCCCTCCAGTTTCCTGTCCAGAGGGGTCTCGGGAGAGAGCCCCTCCAGTTTCCTGTCCAGAGGGGTCTCGGGAGAGAGCCCCTCCAGTTTCCTGTCCAGAGGGGTCTCGGGAGAGAGCCCCTCCAGTTTCCTGTCCAGAGGGGTCTCGGGAGAGATCCCCTCCAGTTTCCTGTCCAGAGGGATCTTGGGAGAGAGCCCCTCCAGAGGGTGCCATGCCTACAGCATCCGCAGAGGGTGCCATCCACATCTTCTGTTGCCCTGAGGCTCTGCCTCCGGCTCCAGGGGGCGCTGCCCCGCCGTCTCCGGCTCCAGGGGGCGCTGCCCCGCCGTCTCCGGCTCCAGGGGGCGCTGCCCCGCCGTCTCCGGCTCCAGGGGGCGCTGCCCCGCCGTCTCCGGCTCCAGGGGGCGCTGCCCCGCCGTCTCCGGCTCCAGGGGGCGCTGCCCCGCCGTCTCCGGCTCCAGGGGGCGCTGCCCCGCCGTCTCCGGCTCCAGGGGGCGCTGCCCCGCCGTCTCCGGCTCCAGGGGGCGCTGCCCCGCCGTCTCCGGCTCCAGGGGGCGCTGCCCCGCCGTCTCCGGCTCCAGGGGGCGCTGCCCCGCCGTCTCCGGCTCCAGGGGGCGCTGCGACCGAAGCTCTCTGCTGTCTAGCGTCTCCAGACGCCTCCACGTCTACGGAGGGTCCCAGCACTGCAGACGCCTCCACCTCTACAGGGGGTCCCAGCACTGCAGACGCCTCCACCTCTACAGGGGGTCCCAGCACTGCAGACGCCTCCACCTCTACAGGGGGTCCGCACACCGCTGACGTTTCCACATTTACGGAAGGTTTCCACGTCGATGACGTCTCCACGCCAGACGTCTCCACGCCAGACGTCTCCACGCCAGACGTCTCCACGCCAGACGTCTCCACGCCAGACGTCTCCACGCCAGACGTCTCCACGCCAGACGTCTCCTCGCCAGACGTCTCCTCGCCAGACGTCTCCTCGCCAGACGTCTCCTCGCCAGACGTCTCCTCGCCAGGCTCGCCAGACGTCTCCTCGCCAGGCTCGCCAGACGTCTCCTCGCCAGACTCGCCAGACGTCTCCTCGCCAGGCTCGCCAGACGTCTCCTCGCCAGACTCGCCAGACGTCTCCTCGCCAGACTCGCCAGACGTCTCCTCGCCAGACTCGCCAGACGTCTCCTCGCCAGACTCGCCAGACGTCTCCTCGCCAGACGTCTCCTCGCCAGACGTCTCCTCGCCAGACGTCTCCTCGCCAGACGTCTCCTCGCCAGACGTCTCCTCGCCAGACGTCTCCTCGCCAGACGTCTCCTGGCCAGACGTCTCCTCGCCTGACGTCTCCTCGCCTGACGTCTCCTCGCCAGACGTCTCCTCGCCTGACGTCTCCTCGCCTGACGTCTCCTCGCCTGACGTCTCCTCGACGCTTGGGGTCTCTACGCTCGAGGTCTCTGCGCTCGATGACGTTCATTCACCATGTGCCCCGGCCGACGATGTCCTTGCCGCCGTTGTTCCTGCCCTTGGTGTTGAACGGCTTCACGGTCGCCCGCCTGAAATGGTCCTGCACGTTGGGCAGCACCCGGGTCGTCCGCCGGATGGGGTCCTGCGCGACGGACTGTCTCCCGGTCGGCCACCTGAGGGGTCCTTGCCCGAGGTCGATGTCCTGGCTTCGATGTTTGGACATTTGTTGGTTTTGTAGGTTTAGCCTTTTGTGTTTAGCATTTTGTCCCGTTCCTGTAGGTGTTTGGTTTGTTGTCCTTGTGTTTTGTCCCTTGTCCTTGTGTTTTCTCGTGCCTGCCGTCCCTGCGTTTCCTCCCTCCGCCCGCCCTGTTTTTGGGGGGGGGTGTTCTTTGGGGACGCCAGGGGGCGTCCTTGAGGGGGGGTACTGTAAGGATGGCTCCTTCCTGTTGGTCTTGTCTTCGTGTTTATGGCTCCTTACTGTTGGTCTTGTCTTCGTGTTTATTCTTGTTTGGTCTTCGTGTTTGTTTTAGGTCCCCGTCTAGTTCAGTCTGCATGTTTCCCTTAGGTCCCCTTCTGGTTTAGTCTTCATGGTTAAGTCCCCGTCTAGTTTAGGCTGCATGTCTCAGTTTTGTTCAGTCAGTCTTCATATTTAGTCCACGTGTTTGTTTTATTATTAGTTCAACCTTCTGGTGTAGTCTACATGTGTTTAGGTCCCCTTCTAATGTAGTCCACCTGTTTGTTTATTATTAGTTCAACCTAGAGTTCTGTCACCCTTGTTTCCTCAACCATGTTCAGAGTCAGCCTTGTTCTGTTAATTATTCCCAGGTGCGTGTCGTTACTTCCTGTCTTGTCTGTGTGTATATATACTCTGTCTGCAGTCAGTTATGTTGTCGGGTCATTCGTCCATTTCCCCTGGTGTGTCGTGATGTGTATCTGCTGCGCTTCAGCTCCCTGGTCTGTGAGTACGTCTCTTTAGTTTTGAGTTCTAGTAATCCAGCCACAGTTTGAGCTTTAAAGCCACAGTTTTAGTTTAGTCCTGAGTTTGTTTCATGTTCTACTGCCACGTCAGTATTTTGATTTGTCTCATTAAAGTTTATTGTTTCTTACTCGTGCCTCTGAGAGTCTGCTGTCTGCAACATTGGACTCAATCCCTCACACACCCCGCCAATCGTGACATAATTAAAGACTGAAAATATCTCAAAAGCCAGCGTGTGGTGGACATCTTTGGTGAGCTGTTGAATCTTTTAACTCTTTGAATGCAAGTCATGTAACTTGATGAAATCTTTTCTGTAGTAAGAAGTGTTTATGCTGTTACCCCCTGCAACTATTAATTAAAGAAACATAAAACGTACAAATCTGGATTTTTCCTTTGACTCACCATGATATTAAATGATGGGAAACTTGGTTCAAGGATAACAACAATTAAGTGATGGTTCAAAGATAACAACAATATCACTGGAGGTTTTGAATGTTTTATTAGCCAAAAAGAGATAAACAATATCCTGGAACCTTATTTTCCTGGGTTCCAAAGCTAACCAGGCGGATAACAATAACTATCTACAAAGAGGTAAAGGCTGTCGTTAATGCATGTTTCTCCGTGAGGTATGATCTAACTCCATACTGCTAAGTGGGTCCATCTACAGAGTGAAACGAGGATATGACATTGCAGATCGGAGACAGTGAACAGTCTGGGTGAATTTACCTCGTCTCAGCCTTAATCCTAACTAATCTGGAGACATATCGGGTAATACTCGTGTGCAAGGATTAAAGGACCCGTTACTGGAGTAGGCTGGAGTGAGGACTTGTTGCAAGGTCCTACGGCTAACCTCACTCACGTAGAAATGACAGTGTGAGTGAAGGGCTGCTAGGGTGAGATAATGCTTACGCCTCGAGTGTGTGTGTTTGTGTTGAAGTGTAAATGCATGTATAACTGAGAGGAGTTTGAGCTGACTTTGTGGGTTTGAAACTGGCAGGTACAGAGAGAGTCAGAGTCAGAGTCAGAGAGAATTTATTGTCAGATCACAAATACATTATATACAATATACATATACATATACATTATAATACAATATATTATACAGATCACAAAGCTGGTAAGTATGGTATATTTAATGTTCATGAGAAGCATTCTGAAATCTGAAACTAGCAGAAATAAGCCCAAAGAAGCATAATCTGAAATATCTGAAACAATCTGAAAATTTAAAACATCTGACATAAGGAGAAAATAAAGTGGAAATCATCTGAAAAAGCTTTAATTGGCCAAAACCAGCTGAACAATAGCTAAAACAAGAGCATGGTCTTGCTAAATTAGGCTGAAAAAGTTGGATTAAAAAATGTAGAATTAGCTGAAAAAGGCTATTTACAAAAATTCGTAAGTTAAATACCTTTTAATACCATCACAATATTTTTAATGCCACCACAACACTGAGCTGTAACCGTGGCAGCCAACTTTTATACTTTAGTTCAGAGCAACTAATTGTAAAGCAATAGATTACTGAGACTTTCTTCCTAAACTTTGGTAGTAAATGTAGTTTTATAAAATTCTGGATACATCAATTTGCTTCTTGCCTCAATAAAAGCACTGGCCTACTTGTTATTTAAATCTAACCCAAGAGAAAAAGTTATTTAATTGTTCCCATACATAACATATCTCTAATAAAATAAAATAAAATAAAATAAAAAGTAAACTTGAAAAAAACAAAACAGTTTAATTAAAAGGATCTGAAGACATGCACAATTCAAAAACAGAGGGAGGAAAATGATAACTACTGTATTTTTCAGCCTGTATGACAGTGGTCCCTAAACTACGGCCCGTGGGCCGGATGCGGCCCGCCTCCACATTTGGTCCGGCCCCCAGAACAATACCAGAGAGCATTTAGATTTTTTTTTTCATGTGTGTATTTGTATTTGATAATAAAGTTGGACTTTTGCAATAAAATGTTCCTTAGTTATGAACTATTTTGAACTATTGTTCCACATTTGATTTATTGTGTTCCACCCTTCTGCGGTCTGTGCCCCTATCTGGCAACCCCCAGAAAAAAATCCTAAACCCGCCCCTGTCAAAGACAGAACGGAATAATGGCAAAAAGATTAGGTAAGAGAAAATTTGATTCAGAATGCAGGGCATTTAAGCTGCAGTGGACAAATGATTATTTTTTTGTTCAATGCAAAGAAAAGGCTGTCTGTGTCATCTGTCAAGAGGTGGTGGCGGTATTCAAAGAATACAATCTGCGGCGACACTATGAATCCCGTCACAAAGACAAGTATGATAGCTTGTAAGGCCAAATGCGAGCAGACAAACTCTCAAAGCTAAAAAGTGGACTGTTAGCTCAGCAGAATACATTTGCACTTTTGTTCTGTGAAGAAACCAGTGAGGGTTATTTGGTTATTATTTATTTTATTAATAGTGTTATTATTTATTTTATTAATAGTGTTATTATTTATCTCCTGACTTTTGTGCTGTGAAGAACCCAGAGAGGGTTATTTGATTGTGCTTTCTGGAAAACAATAGATTTTTACATTTAGGCACTCCTGCAATCGTCACACTTTTTCCTGTTACAAACGGACTCCGGCCCCCCACCAGAGAAGGGAAAAGTTATGTGGCCCTCACAGGAAAAAGTTTGGGGACCCCTGCTGTATGACATATTTATGGATTCTTGTTTCCCCCATATGTATAGACTATTTTGACTGAAACTCTTCACCAGCTATCAATGATGCAATCAGCCTGCCATATCTCTCCCCTTCATTCTGCTCTGCTTAGAACTGTCAAAACAGCTGTGTTTCCTCTTCCTGGTTCTCTGCGCATTTACGAAACACCAAGGCAGCAAAACTACTTTTTAAAATAACGCTTACGTGACTACTGAAGTGCATTTATTAAGAAAATATTAGATTGAGACACACCTTTGCTATAATTTTAAGCTAACTAGAAAAATATAGTTGTGTAGGTTTAAAAAATTAATACCTCATCAGATGACGTTTATTACCTTTTAATAATTTTTAATGGATGTACTTTGTGTTGATCTTATTTACTACCTTTTAATACCTCTTACAACCCTGCAGATATCCTGTGAAATTAGCATAAAACAGCTGAATAAAGCTGAAAAGAGCACAAAGCAGTTGAAGAAACAGCTGAAGTTAGCTGAAAGTAACTGAATTAATGAAAAAAAAATGTAAAAGGAAGATGAAGGTTTAAACTTTATTAAAAACTTAGTAACTTAATTAAACACTATAAATATGGTGCCTGGATAACACATGTTAAAGACCGTGTAAAGTGAAATTAAATGTGTGTTTTTATTTTGTCACACGGCATAAATATGTGTTATTAATCACCCATATAAATCTGACTGATTAAAAACATTGATTTCCTTATAAAATTAAGTCTCAAAAATCATGAAAAAACATGATTTTGCCTTGCCCTGGAATGCTGGGGGCGTGTCAGCGCATGGGCGTGGTTTCAGCGCAGTACTGCGCTCATGTCTTGCCCCTGCCCTGAGCAGAGGCAGACAAGGAGCAGCAGTAAACCTGCTCTGTTTTTATCTGAGTTCTGGCCGGTCATCTCGCATGCGGGGTCTGTGTTGGTGATTAAAAAGAGTAATCACGTTGATAAGTTATCTCCTCTGTGTCAGCCGAGTCACGGCGCTCTCACACACACACACACGCGCGCGGGGGGGCACGGATGTGAAAACAGGTGCAGGTCGCTCCAGCAGCAAAAGACAGAGGGCTGCGCAGCGGTTTTCTGTGTTTATATGTTCATGAAAACTTTTAAAAAATAAATTAAAAACAGGGAGCGCTTCTCCTTCAGCCCACACAGACCTGCACACCAGGAAATATTTAGAACCTGGTGCAGCCTCGTTGGACATGACTTTAGTTCACTCGTGACAAGTTCATTCATCTTCCTCCTCGGAGGAGGAAGCGAATGGTGACAGCTTCAAGTGATCACTTGACTTTTGGCAAAAAAAAAAAAAAAAATGTCACAATGGAGCGGCTGCAGTCCATGCGTAAAAGGAGTGAGAGTACAGGAGGGAGACGGTCGGTAGCGAGTGAACGGCTCCACCGAAGAACGCATTTATACGGCTGGAGCTGCAGGGGGTGGGGCTATACTAATGAGGACCGCGTGACGAAACGCGGTCACGTTTAAAACACGCCTAAAAAATCCTGAAATAGAAATATGTTTATACACAGTTTGCTCTATAACTCCAAAATTAATTGAGCTACAATTTTGAGACTTTTTACTCATTTACAAGATTACAATTATCACATTTATAATGTTTATTGAAGAAAATGTTGAAATTCACTTTACACGGTCTTTAAACAAATTAGTGAGTAGTTCTTCTTAAATTCGACAATAACTTCAGTTTTTATAAGTTCAACTCAGATGAAAAAAAAAAAACTTTGACACTTGTAAAATAAAGAAAATAAAAATGTATTCTTGTCAGAGAAACTTAACTACACTTTAAATGGAGACACTCAGTTAAAATTAATCATTCTAAATTATTTTATCATGCATAAGAAATGTTGTAAATATCCATAGATATTAAAAAGCTGTCACTAGTATAGTTTTGATTTAAAGGTTAAAGCAAACACTCTCTTTATTAAGAAGTAACTTTCCTGCAATAAAAGTTAACTACACACATCAAAACAGTTAACCCATCGGAAGTAAAAACACATTTTAAAGTAAAAATAAATAATAATAATAAAAAATAATAAACAGAACAGTTCCTTTCTCTGCTGGATGCAGGGAAATGCTACTCTTCCAGTACATATTTGCAGAGTCATCTTGGTTGGTTTGCAGTGTTATCAGATGTTTCACACCCATCCGTTCTTGAGCTGCATCTTATGGCACCGCAGATAGCAGCTGAAAATGTTATGAGGCTTTAATACACTGTAGCATAGCTCTTTTTATGCATGATTCCCCACAGGTGTAAAATTTGACCTGCAACATTTTACTAATTTATTTAGGCAGCACCACGCAAGAAGGGTAATTGCTTAAAGGATTAATTTTAGGTATGTTTTGACAAATTAAAAAGATTATGGCTTTAATTTTAAAAGTTGCAGGACTCAATCCACACCAAATCACTCATTTTGATATTTAAAAAAAAAGATCTGGTGTTGTTTTGTTTAAATATGTAAATAAAAAGTCACAAAAATGGCTTTCAGCTTAAAAAATAAATAAATAATGATAACTGATCCAGGCTCCTGAGGGAGGTCATAAGATACCAAAGTCTAAATTATCTTTGAGTTACATAAAATAAAATTATATCATTTATATGACAGCAACAATTTTAGTTGCTAAAATAAAATCACCTTAAACATATTCAGACTTCACACTATCTTACGAGTAGGAGAACAGAGTTAAGAATATTATGAGTTGAAGATGTTGTGCTGAACAAAAGTGCATGTAGATGTTTTTGTGCAGTGATAATGATCTCTGTGGTGACTTGGTGCTATACATATATATAGTCTTAATTGAATTGAATTGAAAGGATTTTTGTTTAAGGATGTATTGGACAAGCATAGTTATGAAATGGAAGAATTTGAAAATTTGGAGTATAGCAAGCAGTACTTACATCTAATCATACTGCCTCAATCTTTACAAAGTCCCAGGACATGGATAATGGAGACCACAGAGTGATCCTTGCTGACAGGCGGTGAGTCAAAAAAAATATTCTAAGAAAAAGAAAAATTAGGACATTGTTTATAATAGAAGATTTTAGGGAATTTGGCTTTGATCTTGATTTTAGGATTAAAATGAATGTTTTCACTCTTTATGTAATTGAGAGGTTTTCTTTTAAAAATCTGTTGTGCAAACCTGATGTGGGATGACTGTTGAAGGTTTGGTTCATCCGTTGACAGTGTCGTGATCAAAAATACAGTCTGCTTTGATAAAAAAAATTGCTAAATGAAGCACATAGGCACACTTTAGGACGTGCATGTTACATTTCATGACGTGCATGTCACATGATTCTTAGTGTAACACTGATACAGGGGGGTCAGCTTGTTTACTTGTCCCTGTTCCAGAAGACTCAGATGAAAACCGACACAATTGGTATGAAGATAAATAGTGCTCATGTTCACCACCTCGAACCCTGCAGTAGGATAGCTTTTATATTTTTGTTATTAACAGGTTAGATTTGTGTTTACGCAGACATTTGTACAATGTTTATGGAGTAAAAAAAAATGACAGCCTTTTCCTTGAAGTGAGTGCATTTTCGTGGGTCTGGTTTGCTACAAGGGATGAAATTCATGGTTAAGTTTTTAGAATGAATTTGTACAAGAACTTGTTTCATATTTAGATTTATGCTTTTAAAACCTAGATTGAACATTTGCAGTAGGCCTGTTACAACTATATAATTTTTATTTTATTTTTTATATTTCTGAAACTAATACTCAGACTGTGTGTTAGTAAATTATAGCAACACTATCTTTTCAACTTAGATGAAACAGAAAAACTGTTTCAAAAAGGGGGGAGATCTAAAACTATTCCTAAATATAACTCATTAAACTGGAGAATGAGAACTATTCTAAAACTATTCTTAAATATATCTCATTAAAAATGGAGGTTGAGAACTATTCTAAATAAATAAATAAAAAACTTATAAAAATATACAATGGTTAGACCATTAGTTATAAAAATAAAATAACTTCTTAGGTTTTTATATTCAAAACAAACAACAACAACAACAACAAAAGGGCCAATCATAAAACTGAGGAGTTTCACAGATCATTTAAGATAACCTCATTGACATTTATACAAAGGCCTTAAGCAACCTCGAACAAAAAAGAACACACTGTACTGTTTCAGAAAAAAAGTTGGAGAAATCAGAAGCCTACAAACGATATTGCTCATGTACATAGCTGCTTATCGAAGACAAGTAAAATTGGTGCTCTTAAAGGGGACCACACATGCAAAATTCACTTTTTAATGTTTTTTTACTCAACTTTGGGTATTTACTTCATAAAAAAACAGTCCTTGTGCCAAAAAAATGCACCCAGTGGTTTATTTACTCTAAGTAGATTTATTTGTCTGTGATTAAAAACGCTTCGTTTCACACTTCCTGCGGTTTGTGACGTCACAAACCGTAGCCAATCACCTCAAACCTGAGTCCAGCCCCTCACCTAGCAACCCCTGGTGATGCTCCACCCACTTGAGTATAAAAGATGTCACGGTTGCCTAGCGGTTTAGGAGCTGACCTGGCGGTCATTTATTCATTTATTTAGCCCCTGGGGGGCTAGGGGTTTGCCCTGCTCCAGCCATGCAGCACATCTCGAGTAAAACCAGAATGTTTTCAAGTCAAAGTCAAAGTCAAAGTCAACTTTATTGTCAGATCTGCAATATGTACTGTACAGGACATACACAGGACCGAAATTGCGTTTCTCTCAGTCCCTCGGTGCAACAGTAAACATCTAAACATTGAAACACTGAAACATATAATAATAGACATAAGCATAAAATAGTAAAACTAACACTGTCCTGAGTTTTTGCATAGTGGTATAAGAGTATGAAAATTTACACCAACTCTAAAACTAAAACATTAAACATTTAATGAACATAATACTGTTCTGAGTTTTTGCATACTAGTATAAAAAAAGAGTATAAAAAGTATACCGTAACTAAAATAAACTAAAGGTTTCTAGCATTGACATTTGTTACAGTTTGTGACAGTTTTATTACCTTGTTTGAATTAACTCTGTCTCGTTGAAACTGTGCACATACACTTTCGCAGTTTGGACTTGTTTCTTATATGATGAAGGACTACTTTTGTACAACTGTCAGTTTGGTTGAGCGGTTATGACACTTGAGCGCCACGCAAGAGAGTGGAGATCGCATCCTGTCAACAGCATCTTTCCCCCCCCCCTTTTTTTTAAAGCCTTTTGTTTCAGAGAAATCGGGGTGAGACTAGATATATACATCGAAATAATAATACTTTATAATTGTTATTTTTACGTTTTAGTTCAATTTTTAGTGTAATATCGCTCCCAACGCGCAGCTGGCAGAAAACTGTGCACACACACACAGTCTGTACCATCAAGCACCACTGATCAATATATTTTCAGATTAGCAACTTATTTATTTTAAGAATACCTTTCACTTCATCAAAATCTAATCAAAACTTCAGCGTTCTAAATGTAGGTGGTTGTGATTATTTCTTATACGATGAAAGACTGCTTTTTGCATAACTGCCCGGTTGGCCCAGAGGTAGTGAACCGGACTCGTTATCCGAAGGACACGGGTTCGCCTCCAGGTTGTGGTATCCCTTTTTTTTTAAGCCTTTTGTTTTGCAGACCGCCGGCGAAGACACCATCTGCGTGCGGGAGTTGTTGGGAGCTACTGACTTTTGAGGTCCGGGGCTCCGGTCAAAGGTTGCCTCATGCGGATAAATTAACTGGAGACATTCTGTGAACTTTGTGTGTGGACTGAAGCAGCGATAGCTCCCAAAAGCGCCGCATGCAACGAGCGGAGCTAACACCGCCCGCTCGGAGGAGGAAAAGCTATCATTAGCCTCGAAGGTGGGCTAATGCTAAAAAAAGGAGCTGCAAATGGCGGCGCGCGCAGAGGGCTTTTGGTAAGTTATCTTAAGCTACTAGCACTAACAGTAAGTCAAATGAGTAATAAAAAAGAGCTAATTTTAAAATAACAACATATTAGAGATACTGGCTGTTACAGAGGGCGTAGTTAATGTAAATAGGTCTTTGTAGGGCGTGGCTTTCAGACCTCATTATTCATAAACCGGTCGTTTAGAACGGAAGTGAAATTTGGCAGAATTAAAAAGGGGATATTTTATTATCTAAGCATTATTTTGTGTATAAAATTGACTGAAAATGGTCTGGATAGCCCACAGATAAACTACAAAAAATTATATATCCTACATTTGGTCCCCTTTAATAACTATTGTATTTTTCTTTCATTCTTTGGAATGTATACAGGAAAGAAGGTTCCAGAGGCTTCGCAGGTCTAAAGGGGGACGCCCCTGACCCAGCAAAGCCAAAACACAGACCCTCGATGTGGATCTGGTCAAGGGTCAATGAAAAAAATGTGGTGGATCTGCATTCTTAAAACATTTAATTTGATTTGAGCTGACTTGACTGGACTTGACTGGACTGAAAGAAATTAACTGAGCTTTCATGTATAGAGTAATTTACCACATTTTACTACTGATGTGCAGGTTCAATAGTCTTGAACTTTTTCTTTTGTTTTACCTTACCAGATCTCTGGAGGAGAGTTGAATAAACTAACTGATTTTGACTTCCTTTTATTTTTATCTTTTTCTTCTAGCTCCATTTGGCATCAGACTCAATGTTTAATGCTATATTGTGTTGTTTTGAGGACAGGGTGATCAATGAAAATGTATGTTCTGCACATGCGTTTATTTAAAAAAAAATTCCACAGACAGGAGGAGGTAAGCCAAATAAAATTATCAGCTGAACTAAAATTAACATCACTCATGCTAAATATTCACCACTAAACCTTTTAACTTTAACTCTTCTGATTACTTGGTTTCACTGCATGTTGTAATTACATATTGTTATGTTTTCTTGTGAAAAATAACTTTGCTCCTTCTAGGAAGATCCAGAGTAGGGACTGTAGCGATTAAAGGAAAAGTTGAATGCAAATGTTTCAGGGGCAGACATGGAACTGAAAGCCAACATGTCCTTCTGAGGTTCAGGTTTGAAAAAAAGAGGAGGAAAGTATGAATGGAATGTGATTTATGTTGTTCTACTATAAACCCATTACAGTGAAGAAGTAATAATGAAATATTTTACATCAACAAACCCCTTTAGTGGTAGAGAGAGAAAATATAGAAGTCACTGAACTCAATGTTTAATGCTATATTGTGTTGTTTTGAGGACAGGGTGATCAATGAAAATGTATGTTCTGCACATGCGTTTATTTAAAAAAAAATTCCACAGACAGGAGGAGGTAAGCCAAATAAAATTATCAGCTGAACTAAAATTAACATCACTCATGCTAAATATTCACCACTAAACCTTTTAACTTTAACTCTTCTGATTACTTGGTTTCACTGCATGTTGTAATTACATATTGTTATGTTTTCTTGTGAAAAATAACTTTGCTCCTTCTAGGAAGATCCAGAGTAGGGACTGTAGCGATTAAAGGAAAAGTTGAATGCAAATGTTTCAGGGGCAGACATGGAACTGAAAGCCAACATGTCCTTCTGAGGTTCAGGTTTGAAAAAAAGAGGAGGAAAGTATGAATGGAATGTGATTTATGTTGTTCTACTATAAACCCATTACAGTGAAGAAGTAATAATGAAATATTTTACATCAACAAACCCCTTTAGTGGTAGAGAGAGAAAATATAGAAGTCACCTGCCTTAGAGGTCAGAAATTGGATAGAGGACTTTTGGATGAAGTTTACACAGGCATCATTAAGAAGAAAAGCTTATTAAAACATTACAAGCACCAAACAGGAAGTATCAACACAGGGAACATCATATGACCTTTGGAGAACCACATGGTGAACCAACTAGAATAGAATTAGACAGACCCCTAGACAATGAAGCAGAAGACGTTTGCAGATTTTGTATTACAGATGTAGAGTAAAGGAAAGCAGTTTCCAGGTCCAGCAACTACTCTGACCCTGGGAGAAGAAACGGAGGAATACAGGTGACAAAACATACGGAGAGAGAAGGAGCAGGGAGGTCGCACACCACGGAGCGGGTCCTGTTGGAGGTGACCGAACTAAACCAAGTGGGCTGAATCGAGGAGAACCGGAACTCATCAGGCGGTTGAAACCCTTTGGACATCAGATATTCTCAACCAGCGATTTGTCAAGCCACACGTGACTCGAGCTCTCCCTGTTGGTGACAACGCGATGGACCGATGCCTCTGACATGGACCTTAATCATCCAACCAATTCGTAGTCATTGTTAAAATGCATGCCAACGAGTTGTGGCCTTTTTTAAGATGCAGGCATCCACTGTGCGCTTTGAGACCAACTGACAGAGAACTACATTTTTAGACATTGTATTGTGTTTCGCTAAGTTGTGCTATATTTTACCTTATAAATGCCTCGTTTGATTGCTATTACTATATCACTTAGACAGCAATTTTGATAAACTTATAACACAGGGTAATGATGATTGTAAGAATGACTAGGATACCATATTTGGTCGCCGTCACAGGGTGGTGTGAGGCGTTGTGCTGCTTTTTTGTCCCCTGTGCTGCTTTTTTTGTCCCCTGTGCTGCTTTTTTGTCCCCTGTGCTGCTTTTTTGTCCCCTGAACATAATAACGTTACCCTGGGGTTTTTTCACGTACAAATTTTGGGCATTCAGCAGGGACAGATAATTGTAGCCAAAGAGTTGGTCCCTTTTTGATGGGACCAAAAGGGGGAAATGTTGAATAATGTAATCTTTTTATGTTATATTTTATTAGAATGAGACGTTCTCACATGTGTAATGTATAATATTTGTAATATAATATAGAATATCTCTCTGTGAAGGCTGCAGTCATGATAAACGTCATTGAGTTCAGAATGTGTGCACAAAAACCACCAGAGACTGTTATCTTGCTGAGAGCAGACCACTTGCAGAGGGGCCATTTGAAACCACACCCAAAAGCCTTGGCCGTCCGAAGAAGACGACTTCATGATAAGAAATTCCAATGTAACTGATAACGCTATCTTTAAACAAGCAAAGACAATTTGTGATTTAGACGCGCTCGTGATGGATGCATGTGAGACGTCTCCCTTTTCAGCGCTGTAAGGTAATAAATGAGTCTGAATTCAGAATCACTTCTCGGGTTGTTTGTTTGACTCTGTTCTGCTTTCAACATGTGCACAAGATCTTGGTTGAGGCAGGTAAAAGGTGTCTTGAAGGAAAAGTTAGATTTACCTCAACACTATGTATAACATGGTTCCCTTGAGACAGAAAAATACACAATGTGTGCCTTACTTTGTATATTCCCGGGTCTTCATTCTTCCAACAAAACAACAAGTATACTTATCTAAAGAAAGCCAAGATAGAATACCCAATACGACATAAATGAGGTGCTGTGGCTCAATGTGGCTGTCTAGTAAACAGGAGATCCTGGTTTCAATTCCCAGCTGTGCCTGTTACTTTAACTTCTTGATAGAAAACTTAGTACTATAGAAGTAGAGCTATTAAGACAATAGACTATATGCCACAGACTTCCGTTCTGGCACTTCCTCATTCATGAGCAGGACCGCGCACTTCCGGTTAGCGGGAATGACACGAAAATAAATGACTAAATACAATTAATAAAACTTCTACATACACACCAATTATACACATATAAATCCATATAAATCTATGGCAATGTTCCCCCTACAGATAGCTGCAATAAATTGTCGCCCTAACCCCTCCTCGGAACAGCTGTACCCACCGGTGGGCGGACACAACGGAACTCACTTGTAGTGCCAGTAGCGCGCAGCTGCTTCCCGTTTCGGGTCGTTGTCATGGTCTGCTACTAGGAGCTAACGCTAACAACAACGGCAGTGGATAGGAACCGGAAGTGCGGGATGTGGCCTATATTTTAACGGAGGTACGTCACAACTACCCGTGGCATATAGCCTATTATACAAATTAAATATTATGTAAGAAGATAACTTAGTTTGCTAGAGAGAAAAGAACACAGTGTGCACCTTACAGTCCACCTGTGTGTTCATTCTTACAATATATCAAGTATACTTATCTAGAGAAACCCGGTATAGAATATTCAAAGTCTTCCATTACAGATGCTGTGGCTTAGTTGGTCAAAGCACCTGTCTAGTTAACAGGAGATCCTGGGTTCAACTCCCAGCAGTGCCTAGTGGCATTTTTTTCATTTCCATTCGGTGGCTGAGCAAATAAATGCTCAGACTGGTGGCCATGCACCCATAGTTGTGTCCGCAAAACTGCAGTCTGTCACACTATCAGTGTTGAACAGTCTTAAAGAGCTCAAATTTGGACGAGTTAGAATAAGTAGCCTTTTAAAAAAGTCCAGTAAGCCAAACCTTTTTCTAAGTAGAAATTACTTTAATTGTCAAGATGTACAAAAACTTGATAGAATTATAGAAACACAGAACATCATTTAAT
>JBBPBX010023643.1:7664-21727 GCA_038048925.1 Garcialebias charrua | reverse complement strand
ACTGCACACCTGTAGAACGAGGTGAGGACTGGGCTTCTCAGACCGGCTCGTCTCAGCCGTCTGAGGAAGTTTCAAAGGTATAATTGTTCTTGTTTTGCTTAATGGCATTTAACTCTGGATGTCATCCCTGAAATTCTGATGGAACAGAATCACAAGTCCAAGTGTGAACTGTGTCACAGAGTAAACGATAAAAACATGTATTATCTGCAGCATTGTTCATTAAACTGGCTCAACACTATTAATGTATTACAGAAAATATACATATGGTATGCACACTTAATGATATTGTAAACCATTGTATTAGGTAAAAGCCTCTATGATGAGTGAAATAAATGGACTAAGTTTTCCCTCGCCCGGACGCGGGTCACCGGGGCCCCACTCTGGAGCCAGGCCCGGAGGTGGGGCACGCTGGCGAGCCCCACCTCGGGCACAGCCCGAAGAGGAGACGTGGGTCCCCCTTCCCATGGGCTCACCACCTGTGGGAGGGGCCAAAGGGGTCGGGTGCAATGTGAGATGGGTGGTGGCCGAGGGCGGGGACCCTGGCGGTCTGATCCTCGGCTACAGAAGCTGGCCATTGGGACATGGAATGTCACCTCTCTGGTGGGGAAGGAGCCTGAGCTAGTGTGTGAGGTTGAGAGTTTCCGACTAGAAATAGTCGGACTCACCTCAACGCATGGCTCTGGCTCTGGAACCAGTTTCCTTGAGAGGGGTTGGACACTCTTCCACTCTGGAGTTGCCCCTGGTGAGAGGCGCCGAGCAGGAGTGGGCATACTGGTTGCCCCCCATCTTGGTGCCTGTACGTTGGGGTTCACCCCGGTGAACGAGAGGGTAGCCTCCCTTCGCCTACGTGTGGGGGGACGGGCTCTGACTGTTGTTTGTGCCTATGCACCAAACGGCAGCTCAGACTACCCACCCTTTTTGGAGTCCTTGGAGGGGGTATTGGAGAGTGCGCCTCCTGGGGACTCCCTTGTTCTACTGGGGGACTTCAACGCTCACGTGGGCAATGACAGTGAGACCTGGAGGGGTGTGGTTGGGAGGAACGGCCCCCCTGATCTGAACCAGAGTGGTGTTCTGTTATTGGACTTCTGTGCTCGTCATGGATTGTCCATAACGAACACCATGTTTAAGCATAAGGGTGTCCATATGTGCTCTTGGCACCAGGACACCCTAGGTCGCAGTTCGATGATCGACTTTGTTGTCGTCTCATCTGATCTGCGGCCGCATGTCTTGGACACTCGGGTGAAGAGAGGGGCGGAGCTGTCAACTGACCACTACCTGGTGGTGAGTTGGCTCCGATGGTGGGGGAGGATGCCGGTCAGACCTGGCAGACCCAAACGTATTGTGAGGGTCTGCTGGGAACGTCTGGCAGAGTCTCCCGTAAGACGGAGCTTTAACTCCCACCTCCGGGAGAGCTTTGAACACGTTCCGAGGGAGGCGGGGGACATGGAGTCCGAGTGGGCCGTGTTCCGCGCCTCTATTGTCGAGGCAGCTTATCGGAGCTGTGGCCGCAAGGTTGTTGGTGCCTGTCGTGGTGGCAACCCTCGAACCCGGTGGTGGACACCGGCAGTGAGGGATGCTGTCAGGCTGAAGAAGGAGTCCTATTGGGCCTTTTTGGCTTGTGGGACCCCGGAAGCAGCTGATAGGTACCGGCAGTCCAAGCGGCATGCGGCTCGGGTGGTTGCTGAGGCAAAAACTCGGGCGTGGGAGGAGTTCGGAGAGGCCATGGAGAATGACTTCCGTACGGCTTCGAGGCGATTCTGGTCCACCATCCGGCGTCTCAGGGGGGGAAAGAGGTACGAGACCAACACCATTTATGGTGGAGGTGGCGTGCTGCTGACCTCAACTCGGGATGTTGTGAGTCGGTGGGCGGAATACTTCGAAGACCTCCTCAATCCTACTGGCACGTCTTCCACTGAGGAAGCAGAGCCTGGGGACTTTGGGTCGGGTTCTCCGATCTCTGGTGCTGAGGTCGCCGAGGTGGTTAAAAAGCTCCGCGGTGGCAAGGCTCCGGGGGTGGATGAGATTCGCCCGGAGTTCCTTAGGGCTCTGGATGTTGTAGGGTTGTGTTGGCTTACGCGACTCTGCAATATCGCGTGGACATCGGGGGCAGTTCCCTTGGATTGGCAGACTGGGGTGGTGGTTCCCCTATTCAAAAAGGGGGACCGTAGGGTGTGTTCCAACTATAGGGGGATCACACTCTTAAGCCTCCCTGGTAAGGTCTATTCAGGGGTTCTGGAGAGGAGGGTCCGTCGGATAGTCGAACCTCGGATTCAGGAGGAGCAGTGTGGTTTTCGTCCTGGTCGTGGAACACTGGACCAGCTCTACACCCTCAGCAGGGTCCTGGAGGGTGCGTGGGAGTTTGCCCAACCAGTTTACATGTGTTTTGTGGACTTGGAGAAGGCATTCGACCGCGTCCCTCGGGGGGTTCTGTGGGGGGTACTCCGGGAGTATGGGGTACCAGGCCCTTTGATAAGGGCTGTTAGGTCCCTGTACGACCGGTGTCAGAGCTTGGTCCGCATTGCCGGCAGTAAGTCAGGCTCGTTTCCGGTGAGAGTTGGACTCCGCCAAGGTTGCCCTTTGTCACCGATTCTGTTCATAACTTTTATGGACAGAATTTCTAGGCGCAGCCAAGGTGTTGAGAGGATCCGTTTTGGTGACCTTAGAATCGCTTCTCTGTTTTTTGCAGATGATGTGGTCCTACTGGCTTCATCAGTTCGTGATTTACAACTTTCACTGGAGCGGTTTGCAGCCGAGTGTGATGCGGCCGGGATGAGGATCAGTTCCTCCAAATCCGAGGCCATGGTCTTGAGCCGGAAAAGGGTAGCATGCCCTCTCCGGGTCGGGGAGGAGGTCCTGCCCCAAGTGGAGGAGTTTAAGTATCTCGGGATCTTGTTCACGAATGAGGGAAAACTGGAGCGTGAGATCGATAGGCGGATAGGTGCAGCGTCCGCAGTGAAGCGGGCGCTGTACCGGTCTGTCGTGGTGAAGAGAGAGCTGAGTCAAAAGGCAAAGCTCTCAATTTACCGATCGATCTACGTTCCCACCCTCATCTATGGTCATGAGCTTTGGGTTATGACCGAAAGAACAAGATCTCGGATACAAGCGGCTGAAATGAGTTTTCTCCGCAGGGTGGCTGGACTCTCCCTTAGAGATAGGGTGAGAAGCTCAGTCATCCGGGAGGGACTCGGAGTAGAGCCGCTGCTTCTCCACATCGAGAGGAGCCAGTTGAGGTGGCTCGGGCATCTGGTTAGGATGCCTCCTGGACGCCTCCCTGGTGAGGTGTTCCGGGCATGTCCCACCGGGAGGAGACCCAGAGGAAGACCCAGGACGCGCTGGAGGGACTATGTTTCTCGGCTGGCCTGGGAACGCCTTGGGATTCCCCCGGAGGAACTGCTCCAAGTGGCTGGGGAGAGGGAAGTCTGGGCCTCCCTACTTAGGCTGCTACCCCCGCGACCCGACCCCGGATAAGCGGAAGAAGATGGATGGATGGATGGATGTATTAGGTAATACGTAAGTACAGCAAGTACTTTTACTTTTAACACTTTAAGGATTTTAAAATGCAAGTACTTATTTACTTTTACTTAAGTAAAACCGTTAATGTGGTATTTCCACTTTGCTAGAGTACATTTTTGTCTGTTTATTTGTACTTTTATTTAAGTACGGTGTTTGAGTACATTCTCCACCACGGGTTGTCATCGTTGTGTTCCCAAACAATTGTAAAATTAGTCTGCATTTAACCCATCACACCTGGGATACACCCAGGTGGAGCAGTGGGCAGCTATCTATATGCGTCTGGGGAGCAATTCGGGATTGGGTGTCTTGCTCAGACACACCATGATGTTGGACTGGCTGGGGATCGAACCTGGGTCTTTCTGGTCCCGAGTTGGCTACCCTACCTCTACCCCATGTTATGTTAAGTTAGACAATGTAAGAAAATTTTCAGGCCAGAACCTCTTCATTGGGAAACATCTCTGAAACGTGAATAATTTGCTGTGGTCGGTTAGCATTGATTACACAGAAAAGACACTGTGTTAAATATTTTTGCATGCCTTGCTTTAGTATAGTGAGCTCAGTGTAGTATATAACTATGCACAAATCTGTTCCTTGAATGGATTGAAGATCTGTATACCATCTTTAAAACCTGCCCCCAAATTTGAAATCTTCCATTCTAAATCTGCACCCATACAGCTTTAGATTCATTGGAAGGATTTAAAGGGCTAAAAATATTTAGTATATACTAAAAATGGCAACTCTTGTTGAAAAGAGGATTTGCTAAATTTTCCAAACAAGCGGTAAGCAGATGTATGCCATTGCTGAGGGATTTGAAAAGTGAATGTTTGTAGAATTGTAGTACAAGTGCTTTTCTGGACTGGAATTGAACAGGGAATGCAAGTAAACCTTAATGATTTTTGTGCAAGATATTCAAGTGGATAGAAGCTACACTGTGTATAAGAAGAGATGCCGTTGGATGTTGGATGGATGATGGATGTTGCCAAGTGGAGGGAACAACTTTATCCATCACCAGGCACAAGCCAGGGGATGGCCAATGGTGACCTTGGCAATCACAGATTATTCTTTATTGTCATTGTCGGACATGCCAATCATTTGAGGAAAAATACTTTTGAGCAATATAAAACTAGAAAGCATAGTTTCCTCAAATGATCAGGGTGGTCTATTAACATACTGTATATGGTGGTGAGCGAGTAGCTTGGATTTTGGTGTGACAACCTAATTTTCCCTAGGAACCTTTCTTACTCCTAAATGTAGACACACACTAAAATTGAAGTTGGTAAAACTTTTTTTCAAGGTATCATGCACAGGTGAAACATAGACAAAAGGACAGGCGGAGGGTACCGGTATTTACAATTCTCCCACTTTATTCTGTGATGAGGGACAATAAAAATTTCTTTGTAATTAAAATGGAAAAAAAAGAAAAACTACAAGTGTACTCACCTCTCTCCTTCAGGCAAGTTGAGCCACTGCAATATAGTCAGCACTCTCTTCTCTAAAGGGATTCCTCTAGAACATAAAAATGAAATGTTTTAATAAATGCTTGCAAAAAAATCAAACATGCTCCACAATTCTTAAACTAATTTTGTGTAAAACCAAAAGCTCAATGCGACCCCCGTCACTGTACCTTTCGTTCAATTGTTTTTTCATAGAGAATCAAAAAAAAAAAAAAAACTTGTCATTTCATTATTCATTTTTATGTGGGATTCAACAAATATAATACATCATTGTTTTCTGCATTTTTGACTTTAACCTCACATCAAAAATCAAACTTTGGAAAACCGTACTGCGTACTTATTTGATTTTGATTTTTGTTTTCTAACTAATGTGTCAAACTAGCCTACAGCTATTGTACACACAACAATAGTGCAAATGGATTTTCTAAAGTAAGTGAGTGGCTCTGACCATCTGGTTTGTCTGTTTTTATTACCTGTAAACTTCCTCAAAGATCATCAGGTTGTTTTTTATTGGCATGGTGGCATTTGAAACAGTTTTGTTGCTGTACCCATCCACAGCCAAAACATGGGTCACGCCGAACATGCCATACTTCTCATTCTGATCTAGGTGCTTATGGCCCATACAACTCAGCATGATAAAAGGCAGGATTTAGATTCCAAGCACCCTTAATAAAGAAAAAAATTATATTGATTATTCCTTCTTTTTTTTTTTAATTATTATTATTATTTTTAATATTAATCCTAACCTGTGAGGACTAGCTTATTAAGGGCAATATGGTGGTGCAAAAATCTATTAATTAAATATATATATATATATATATCTTTCAAAAATATACGACTCGTATAGGCCTCCCATCTATCACATATATCATATACACAACGTAGACACATACACACAAATATACATATATACATGTATATAAGCATATCATAAATGCATATTCATGTACTGTACAGTGTATATACATATATGCATATAAATGTATATATGCATATACATATACTGTACAGATAGACATATACATGTAAATATAACATGTTCTACTAAAATTGTGTGTGTTTGTGTGTGTGACTGTTTTGTGGTTTTAATGGACAGTGGTTTGTTAGGACAGCAATACGCTATAATCAGACAATCAGATAACAGCTCATTACTGTCCTGACAAAACACTGTCCTTAGAAACCACAAAACAGTCACACACACAAACATACACAATATGATATATGACACAACGTAGGCCTCCCATCTATCACTCGTATAATATGAGTGATAGATGGGAGGCCTACGTTGTGTATACAGTGAAGTAGGCTATTGTAAAATAAGTATACACCCAATGGGCACTTGTCTAGCGGTGTCTGAGAATGAGCAATGTACTCCGCCATTGCGTCCGGTTACCATGGCAACGGTAAACAGACCACAGCGATCTATGAAGATTAACAGGAAGCAATAGGCCTACTCAACATAGTTTGATCACCAGCTGCCACAAATGTTAACAATTACTCGCACCAACAAAGTTCATGCTCATTCATCCAGTTATCAAATCCAATAATTCTCAGTCAGGTCATCTGGACAGTTTCTTTTTTATAGAGACGTTTCACCCTCTATCCGGAAGGCTTCATCAGCACCACTTACCTGATGTTGGTATTCATGATATGGCTGATTAACCTGTTTCAAGACTTGTCCTACTCGCCGTTCTCCTGCCCACACTCCTATCGACGACAAATATCCTGTCATAAACGTGCGCCCGAAGGATGGGCCCGTCTGATGAGGAAAACTATGCTAAAAATGGAAGCTAAAATATTATACCGAAAATAAAAATGCATGTAACCTCATATATTGCGACAAGCACAGCCATCTCCAACTCTGCGTCCGAAACGTTCCTTTTGCGTTTCAGGTTGTACTGTGCACACACTCTTCTGACACTTATTTCCAAGCTCTGTTGGATCCCCATCTGTTGCAGTGTAAAGGAAATCTCTACGTGTGTCTTGCCTGACTTAAACAACTCTTTTGCCCCTTTTCCACCGGTCGGCTCGGGTCGGATGTTACGTCATATGTGCGTCGCAGAGACCCCCTTTCATCCTTTCCCACCGGCTATTCCGAGCGGAGCCGCGCGAGATTTCCTGAGATTTTCGGGCTGCTTTCAGAGGTGTACTGAAGCGAGCTCACCCGCTCCGGAAGGAGGGAGGAGGAGACGAGAGCTGTTTTTACGGAAGCGAGGGAAGCTATCACGGCAGGACTTTTACATGAATAACACGGTAAAAACAATTGTTATTTTTTAAATTTATAGCAAAGATGGGTCTTCAGCTGAACGTGTCCTTAATAAAATCACGTACTGCTCAAAACTGCACGATTTTAAAAAGTAGTTTCGCCACGAGTAACACGCGGCGCGCGGGCGGCTTTATGTCTTTAAATGTAGCTCAATGAACAGATATAAAATATATTTCATAGCTGACTTTAATAGTACGAGGGCTCCTGAGCTTAACCACGCTTTAATATTGTCACGTATGGTCAAATGTGCTGCATTTAAAGTAGTTTCGCTTTGACTTTTTCCAAAACCTGTGTTTGCACAACGAAAATAAATTATAAAAATTCGAATTTTATTTCAAATAACTCCAACAGGATACATTTCGTGTATGAATATGTTGTGATCACACTAGATTTTTTTGAAAAATATCAGCTTTGTGGTTTTTGATAGAATTGATAATATGTGATACAAAGTAGAAAATAATGGACGTAGGTTGACACATTTATGTCTATAAAACATTGAATTTTATTTCAAATAACTCCAACAGGATACATTTCGTGTATGAATATGTTGTGATCACACTAGATTTTTTTGAAAAATATCAGCTTTGTGGTTTTTGATAGAATTGATAATATGTGATACAAAGTAGAAAATAATGGACGTAGGTTGACACATTTATGTCTATAAAACATTGAATTTTATTTCAAATAACTCCAACAGGATACATTTCGTGTATGAATATGTTGTGATCACACTAGATTTTTTTGAAAAATATCAGCTTTGTGGTTTTTGATAGAATTGATAATATGTGATACAAAGTAGAAAATAATGGACGTAGGTTGACACATTTATGTCTATAAAACATTGAATTTTATTTCAAATAACTCCAACAGGATACATTTCGTGTATGAATATGTTGTGATCACACTAGATTTTTTTGAAAAATATCAGCTATGTGGTTTTTGATAGAATTGATAATATGTGATACAAAGTCTTTATTGTGTTCTTCTTCTAGTGGTGGCTAGTACTGTAGTAAATAGCTTGAGGAACACTACTGCCACCATGTGGTAAGACGAGTAGGATTCTGGACCCCGCCCACAGAAGGGGTACAAAAAAGCTGTGGAAACAGAACATAGATGTGACCCGACCCGAACTGAGCCGACCTGAGCCGATCCAACCCGAGCCGAGCCGAGCGGTGGAAAAGAGGCATTTGATTAATGTCAAGTGGGTTTCCAGCAAGGCCATGGCGTCGATATGCAGGCAAAACGCACGCACGCACACATGCACACACACACACAAATAAACTTCCAGGTCACACATTTGATAGAAAACAAAAATCACAATCAAGTAAATCCACAGGACAGTTTTCCAAAGTTAGATTTTTGATGTGAGGTTAAAGTAAAAAATGTAGAAAACAATGTATTGTAGTTTTGGTTTTCCCCTCCCCCACTTCAACCAGGTAGTCAGAAATCTTGGGAGTGCAGCTTGACTCCAACTTAAAGCTTGATAAACAGATCAGTTCTGTTGTCAAGACCAGCTTCTTTCAGCTCCGTCTGCTCTCTAAAGTAAAGTCAATTATTCCTTCCACCTCCTAACAACATCATTGGTTGAGTACAGCACCCCACCTTCACTGAACACAGTGTTCGTAAAGTGCTGCATTCTCCTCCTCAGCCACCTGATGGTTGCCAGAACCTACTTGGAGCCAATTGAGAATCTTTATCCAAGGAGTCACCAAACTCCTCCCACATCCAAGCTTTTGCCTTAGCAACAGCCAAGGCTATGGCCCACTTGACCCTCCGGTACTACTCAGCTACCTCTGGAGTCCCACCAGCCAACAATGCCTGTTAGGACTCCTTCTTCAGATTGACAGCCTTTCTAACCTGAGGTTTTCAATGAATTTCAAGATGGGTCACCATGAGAAGCACCAACCACCTTGTGGCCTTGTTTTTATTTCTTGAAAATAATTAGCCTATTGAATGTTAATGGTCTCACGTGTTTAATGTGACTTCTCTGTTGGGGCTGTCAGATGTGACTTCGGTCTTCACACAGGACTGCAGGCTGGTATTTGTGAGGCAGAAGCAAAATTTGGAATTTATGACGTTCACGCTAGAGAAACCCTGCTCGCAAGTATGTTGAGCCAAAGATGGACAGGACTCCAAATGCATACTTTTTCATGTTATATGTGTCAGGAAGGGCATTCTATGTTTCAAAAACAAGTTTGCTGTTGTTTGCTAATTTCTTACAACGTTTCACGCACAAAGTTAAGCCAGCCTTGTTGGAGATAAAAGCAAATAATTCTGTCCATGCTAAATTAAACTTTCTATTGTCTTCAGAGTTTTTATTTTTGGGGGATTTATTAATTTATTCAGATTACCAAGGATGGGGGTCACTCAAGAAGCTGCCTACAGGTAAAGTCTGCCTACAGGTAAAGGACGTGACACATTTTTTAGTTGACGGAATTATCTATTTTCCCAGCTCCCCGGGCGCGACTACGCTGCTCACTGCACCACCTGGTGGTGGTTGGGTTAAATGCAGAAGACCAATTTTGTCTGTCAAGTATGGGAACATACACAGATGACAAATGTGACAAATTATTATTATATATTATTATTATGTATTTTTTAATTGGATGATAAAATATTGTTTTGAACTTAACAATAAGTGAGTGCTGATTTAATCAAAATAAATAAATACCTGCTTGTGGCTCCAGAACCGCAAATTTTCCACCCCTGGTCTATACAATGCCAATATGAGGAATCATTTCATGTGATTTGTTCTGAATTAATATGCTAATCCAACACAGTTTTCTTTTCCGAGACAGTGGAAGTGTCCGTGAAGACAACTTCCGAGGCTGAAGAAACTTTTCAGTTTACATTAGAGTGAGATTGTTTCAAAAAATTTTGAGGGCTGTGAGATCGATATTTGCTTAATAACACAGATGTCGCTAGACTGAGAAAACAGTGACAAACGTAAACACTGTGCAAAAGTTTCACAACAGCTGATTAGAATTTTTTAAAACCTGTATAACATTTTTCAGAAATAGTTATTTTATCAGCTTAAAAAAAAACAATAATGACCAGGCTATCTGTTTAAAATCAGTGAAGCTGACTTTGTAAAGCTTTGCAGTAATGGGTATTTTGAGCTAATTGTCACTTCCATTTTCTGTCATCTCTATGAATTATGCTCTCATATATTCAGTGCCAAGTGCAAGCAAATCAAAATAAACCACACGTTGGCTGCTGTAGTTCAGTGGACTAGCTAGTTTGGTTTACAGAGCCACGCTGCATAGCGTAAACAAAGCCATTAATACAAACTGCTGTAAAAAAAAAAAACTAGCGCCATCTCTCTGCTGAGATGCTTGTTGAGATGTTGCGATGCTTCAACACTTGCTCTTCTCAAGGGCAGACGTCTCCTCTCGGTCTCCACTTTGCTTTTGCTTTGTCTTGTCTGTGAAACTGTCTGAGAGCCTCTCTTCTACAAAATCTTCTGAATCATAACTATGGACTTCAATTTGGTCAGTTGGTCCCTCAACACAACTGATAACATTTCTTTAAAGAGAAGACAGGCTGTAGGCGAGCTGATTTGCCCTGTTGGCATGCACACAGATGGATATCTCATCAACTTGGAAGACTTGATGATGTGTCTATCTCTGCTGTCATCTGTGGATCTTAAGGACGCATATTTAATTGGATCTATGATAACTGGTTCCGGCTTTTTGTATTCGGCTGGTTCCTGGTCTATCAACACACAAGGAAGACGTCGGCAGCAAATCTGGACCTGGTCAGGCTGCCTGCCTTACATGATGGCTTGGTTCATGTCTCGAGAATCCAGACTTTTGGCTGAATGGATTAGATCTTGGGGATTTTCTCAGGCACGTTCCATTGGTATGGTCATTTTAATTTGGACATTTCGGAAGCGAGTGGACCGACACAGACTGAAGGTAGATGTCATTAAAGTTCTGCCTGTCCCCAAAACAATCGTGTTTATCTGACATTCGGCTCCCCGACTGGCCTTGACAGGCCGTCTTATCTCAACACGCCTGTAGAAGTTTTGTAAACCTGACGCTCTCACCCTCCCAAACCTTCTACTGAGGAATTCCACGGACTTTTCAGAGGAGCCCAGCTGAATAAACATTCTGTCATCATTTCAGGACTCTGGATTCGCCTCTGGCAATCCTCGGCAGCTACCCCCACACACACACCCCGAGTGTGCACAGATCTCTCCAGAGGGAACTACTGTATATGAACTGAGTGTTTTTTAATCTGAACTCTGCAGTGTCTCTGCGAGCTGCTGGCTGCTCAACCGCCTTTGAGTACACACACACACACACACACACACACACACACACACGCACACACACACGCACACACACACACACCTCTACACCATCTCGGGTTAGGGAATTTTAGGTCAAAGTTTATGGATGTTTTTAACTATTATGGCTGTGAATGCTAACTTTGCCCATGACCCATATGCCTGGTCAGCAGAGAGAACTCTGGATGAAGAGCTGGGTGAGGCTACAACTGCAGCTGGCACTCCCAGGATGCCTCTGAGTCTGTGAACTCGGCTGAACGAATGCGTATAAAAACAAACTTCACACACTGCATGTGGCAGAATCATATGACTGGGTTTCATACATGTACTTCCTGTATATCTATGTGTACTTCCTGTATGTCTGTGTGTACTTCCTGTATATCTGTGTGTACTACCTGTATATCTGTGTATACTTCCTGTATGTCTGTGTGTCGTTCCTGTATGTCTGTGCATAGTTCTTGTATATTTGTGTATACTTTCTGTATATCTGTGCGTACTTCCTGTATATCTGTGCGTACTTCCTGTATATCTGTGCATACTTTCTTTATATATGTGCATACTTCTTGTATATCTGTGCGTACTTCCTATATATGTGTGCGTAGTTCCTGTATGTCTGTGCATACTGCCTGTATGTCTGTGCGTACTTCCTGTATGTCTGTGCGTACTTCCTGTATGTCTGTGCATACTTCTTGTACGCCTGTGCGTACTTCCTGTATATCTGTGTGTACTTCCTGTATGTCTGTGCGTACTTCCTGTACACCTGTGTGTACTTCCTGTATGTTTGTGTGTACTTCCTGTATGTCTGTGTGTACTTCCTGTATGTGTGTACTTCCTGTATGTCTGTTCATACTTCCTGTATGTCTGTGCGTACTTCCTGTATATCTGTGCGTACTTCCTGTATGTCTCTGCATACTTCCTGTATGTCTGTGCTTAGTTCCTGTATGCCTGTGCGTACTTCCTGTATGTCTTTGCGTACTTCCTGCATATATGTGTACTTCCTGCATGTCTGTGTGTACTTCCTGTTTATCTGTGTGTGCTTCCTGTATGTCTGTGTGTAGTTTCTGTATGTCTGTGTTTAGTTCCTGTATACCTGTGTGTACTTCCTGTATAGCTGTGTGTACTTTCAGTATATCTGTGTGTACTTCCTGTATAGCTGTGTGTACTTCCTGTATATCTGTGCAACCTGTACTGATTTGTCCTCGCAAGTAAAAAAACAGTTAAAAATCTTCTCCTGTTGTCGAGTGTGGCTCCTTTTGAGTAAGTGAGATAAAGCGAGAATGTTTTTCTCCAACGCTCATTATGTGACATGGCTGTGTGTGTGTGTGTACATACAGAGCATGCAGCTGACATCACAGCTTACCGCCGGGTATAAATGCTCTCAGTCAGAACTGTCCACATGCAGCCAAATCACCAAACATGACTATTTAACAACAGGTATGACCAGGGCCTTGGACTATCTTATAAAGCTTCAAGTGCATGTGTTGATTATACTCACACAGGCCAGAAGAAGGTGGCAGCTTTCACTCCTTGTTTGAGTGCCGTGATCCAGATCTAGACCAACAGAAGAGTCAAATTATGCACTCACACTTTCAGGATTTATTAGATGATTAGAGCATACTAAAAGCATTAACAGTGAGAGGATCTGTTTTGTTTGTGTTTTCTTGTGTCATCTGTCATGCCTTCCTCAGTGCTTCCTCCCTCATGTTGCCAGCTCCTGTCACACCTGTGCTCTATCCCAATCACCCCAGGTGTTCATGATTTAACCTCAATCCAGGGAATTGGACTGTGGAATGGTTTGGAGAATGAAGTTAAAAATGCCAAGTCAATGTGTACATTTAAGAAATTCATCAAAACTGAACTGTTAAAAAAAAATGAAGTAGCGTAACGTATATTGTATTAGTTAGAAAATTTGAAAGAGTTATTCATTTTGTACTGTTACTGGAAGATTATTATTGTTTAAACTGATTGTTTGAAAAAAAGGGGCGGACATAATACGATTTTTTTCTTCTTTCTGCTATCTTTCTTTTTATATATTTTGTACGTTATCGTTATGGGATTATTTTGTATTGTTGTTTTTTTTAATGAACAAATTTTATGAAAAATAAAAAATAAATAAATAGTTTCTCCTTAGTGTCCCTTTAAGTTCTGTGTCAGTTTGTTTCTTCCCTGTCCATGGCGTTTCCTTGTCCTGTCTAAGGTGTCATGTTCTGTCTCCGTCCGTGTCTCCTCGATTAATGTAAGTTTTAGTGCCAATCAGCTCTTTGTTTTTTTTTATTAATAAAAATTATTCTTACTTTACCTTAGAGTTCCCTGTCTGTCTGCACGCTGGGTTCAACAAACCAACAGATCAGGATAAACAGTCAGTTGGTGATGCTACTAAAACATTTTAAAATATGTTAAAGTTGCTAGTTGGAATCTCTCCTGATCTAGTTTTTTCTATTTGAATATAACCGTAGTACTGTATATGGATTAGTCTTTTGAGTTAATCTGTAAAAAGAAAAAAAAAGAAATATATACTGTATATACCCTGATGCATGCT
>JBBPBX010023642.1:16633-34353 GCA_038048925.1 Garcialebias charrua | reverse complement strand
TATATATACAGTATATATATATATATACAGTATACTGTATATATATACACACATGTATTTATTTATTTATTTATTTTTCAAGATGCATGGTTGCTTTTTTCACTGAGCCATTTAAAATGCTAAGGAATAAAAGGAAACCTGTTTCCTTAAGCATTGGGATGAATCAAAGTTTTAATTGTTTTTTTAAATCGCAAAACAAGATGAAGAGGAATCATTCCTGCTATCATTATACGGTCGCATATGGATTCATTACTGCACAGATAAGTCAAATACAGGTAGTCCTCGGGTTACGACGGCCTCGAGTTTTGACGTTTCGGGGTTACATCATGCATCTCATAAAAAAAAAAAAAAATTAATTTAAAAAATAAATATATAATATTTTGAAAATCCAGTTCTGGTTGTACTTCCTGTTTGACGGTAGAATTAGCAGTAACTTGACACAGCGGAAAAACACAGAGAGAGACCCGCTCTGGACCAAGTTTCACGGCACAAACAGCAAAGCAGTGGAGGTGGAGACCTTACTGGACAGAGGTTGGCAGCGGTTTTACAACGGAATACGGCAGATTGACTGAGCTGACGGCGGTTTTACATCGTAAACAAAAGGTGCGGTGTCACCAGATGGCAGAAACAGCAAGCTGGGCTGGAGGTGCAACGAGCTATCATGCTAACAGACCTTGCTGTAAAGGCTGTGGACCGCGTGAAGCAGCAGGAAGCTGCAGAGCTCGGAGGTGCAACGAGGCAACGAGCTAACATGCTAACAGACGGAGAAGTATTCACCAGCTTCCAATAAGAAATTAACTATTTTTCCCCTTCATTATGGCTCCAAATGTACTGTTTTTTAATATTTATGTAGGGTACTGTGTTAGGACAGGCTAACGCCAAAAATACACTACACGCGTTGCAGCTCCGCCCCGCTCCGGTCCGACCTCCGCAGCAAATACGCACCCATTATAATCAATGAGATAAAGTACACTGGCTCCGCACGGCGGCGGTGAGCTGCGGAGAGCGGACGGCAGTCCGTCAAAATTAGAAAATTTTCTATTTCTGCCGGACGACCGGAGCTGTGCCGGAGTCAACTTTTGAAGATTACGTCGCACCAACAGGAAAAGGAACGAGCACAACTTCCGTATTTACAAAATAAAATCACCACGGGCGGACTAATCCTAGCTCTATACGGATTTATTTGTACAAAAATGCTGTCAAACTATCATTTATGACTATTCTATGACTAAACTATTATATTTATGACTATGACTACACCTAATAACGCAATACAAGAAATAAATAAATAAAAAAGTATTTTATTCTGAAATGTAAACATCACTTCCTGTTGCTCAAACCATGTCCTGTCGCTTATTTACGAGAGAAGATCAAGGCAGCCTTTACTGTTGTTCTCCTTCTTCCACCGAATGAATTGTTTTGTTCTGACTTCATTATTTATCACTTGATTTATCGCGCAATCTCGCAATTCCCGCGCATGCGTCTTGGAGCGGCGCATCCATGCGGACCTGAGCTGAGCGGAGGTAGTGGACTTTGGACTCGCTCAGCTGCGACCTGCGGAGCGGAGCGAACACGGACCGCGTGTAGTGTATTTTTGGGGTAAGTGCTTGGTAACTGTACAGTACATGTACGTGTATATGGGGCAGCCAGTGTGCATGTGTTTTCCGACTTACGTCGAAATCCGAGTTACGAGCGGGCATAGGAACGGAACTCCGTCGTAACTCGGGGACTACCTGTACCTGAAATTTTCTGGAAAGAAGGCGCCCCAGATTCTGGAGTAAAAGTTGAAAACTGGCCCCATACTTCACAGATTTCTTACCCTGTTGACTGTTTCCATAACTAACGAGACTTCATTCAAACCCTAACAGAGCTGGTAAAAGAGGTGATGCAACAAGGTAAACACGCTGACAAAAAAAATAAAAAAATAAAACACTCCATTTGTATTTTTCATGACATTTCTCTGAACGTTTTTTTTTTCTGTACTATCTTCAGTAAACACAAGGTTGAAAGGGTTTAGATTTCTTTTTATATTTCAATATTCACATTTGAACCTTTAAAGTTCAAACTTCTTGTAATTTAGACAGAGAAATATTTATCTGAGAAGTTTGTTTAAAATGTAGGTGTAATGTTGCAATAAATGGACAATCAATGGAAAACCCATGACACAAACCAATACAATGTGATACAATAATATGATACAATACAGGTAGTCCCCGACTTACGAGCGAGTTCCATACCTGCGAGTCGCTCGTAAGACGAAAATTGTACGTCGGAACATGAAACACGTGTTCTCGTAAGTCCGGATTTTCGGTCGTAAGTCGGAAAATTTAAGCTAGCGCTACTACGAACACTCGTTTTTCATCAAAAACGTTCATACTAGTTCATGAACATGCTCAGAAACGTGTTTCCAAACGGTTAGCTAACACACTTTCATCTAAAAACACAAAAAAGTGCTGTATTTTTTTACAAATTTACTGCTCGTTCGCCAGCTCGTAAGTGCGGGACCTCGTATGTAAGGGCGCTCGTAAGTCGGGGACTACCTGTACTGTTTGATATGCTGTGCAATAAGATAAAATGCATTGCAAAAGAATATGATGCAATAAGTTACTATGCAATATTCTATACGTCCTCATGTGGAAATTTCTTTTGATGCTGTTGAAAGGATTAATTCCGCTGATAAATAGATATTTAAATCGTTTTACATACAAACATGGTCCTCCAAACATATAATTACATACGTCCCATTTTAAAAACATATAAATAAATAACAAGGGAAACTTTAGAATAGGATGACAGATCCTTATTACAGTAAAGATATACTGAACAATCCATCCAGCCTCAGATACATTGTTTGAAAAAAAAAAAAGAAGTAAATGTACTTCTTTTTTTAATGATTCAGTCTGAAGTATTGGGACTTTACATTCAGCCAGAAGACAAGGTAGTAAAATACAACAAATTTGATTAGCCGTGTTTGAAGAAGTAAGCATTGCAATCACCTTTCAAATATTTTTAGGAAGTTGAGCAGCAAATCTTGCTATGTCATGACATTCATTTATTCAACTTTACAATTTATCGGAGCCAAACCACATCTTCGCTGCTTCTTATCAGAGTGAATATTTCTGTTCAGATCAGAGGGCAATAACCGTCAGAAACAAAACCAGAGATTTAAGACAAAAGGTTCTGTCCCACACATACAGAACAATCAAACCTCCATCTGTTCAGCCAGAGCATTAGAAATGAAAAAAATACTGTTGTACATCAAGAAGCTATCGCTACAACAACGAAGAGATTGCTGCTCTGTGCTTCACAGACTTGGGCATCCCAGAAGCTTCCTTGCTAATCCCTTTGTTAATACCCAGAGCATGAACCTATAAGCTTCCTTATGTTTGTGATGGAGGGGGAAGAATGACAACATAATTCTCTCATCCCAACAGAAGAGTTCAGTCGCTGCTAAGCTACCATGTTGCTATTTGAAGAGTGAGTTTGTGGCCAACGTTGGACTGAAGTCATTCCCGGTGACACATTAATGAATAAAAGCTTAACACGTTGAAAAGATAATCCTGCACTTTTTAATGGACGCCTTATCAACAGTGACCTAAGTGCAAAAAATATTACTAGGACAGAAATCAGCCTGGAAAATATAGAGAAATTAACAGTCAAAATATATGTAGATAAAACTTTTTTTTAAAGTCCCTGGCTCCACGCCTATACAAACTATCAGTAATCATGTTCGTAATGATTTACGGTAATTTCTGGTCTATCGAGCACATCTGAATATAAGCCGCACCCACTAAATTTTAGGCTGATGGTCCTCCTTGATCATGTGAGCAGCTGGTTTTGGCTGTTATCAGCAAACTGGTTGATCCACTGTGAGAGGGTGCTATTTATAAGACTGAGCTGAATACAGCACCTCAGACTGAGGAAGACTTTCGGACGAAAGACAAAACATTTCTACTTTTTTTTTATGTCCAGAGGACCAGACTTAGCATTTTTAAATGTTTCAGCTCCTTTCATAGATCAGATCACACTTCTAAAGAACAAATTTTGTTTTTAGCTTTCGTTGTGGGCCATTATCTGATTAGAGGACTCATAACCTTTTAACTGAGACCAGACTTTTTGACGAATGATAAAGCTCCTCGGATGAGAAGCGAAACGTCTTCTGTTACAAATAAAGTCCAGTTGATCTTGAATTGAACGCCTTTTTGACGAATGGGAGCAGGTTTCACTTCAGATGCTTCATATTTCATTACACCCAGACCACACTCAAGCCAACCTGTGTCAGGTGCAGCCTACAGCCCAAGAACAAAAGAGAATCTTCTTGTGTTTGACAGCAGATATAACGCTGTTTCTTAGTAATCTTCAGTTTAATTAATTTGATTTTGAGTTGATGTAACTTACCTAAAGAGCCAACAATTACAGCTAGCCAAGCAGTGTTTGCTCTTTAGAAACACCTATTCTTTAGAAACTGAAAGTTATGCACCATAACTCATGTTCCCTGAAGGAAGGGAACGAGGTGCAACATACTTGCTATGGGAATTGCGCCCCCGCGCGATTACCTGAAGGAATACATTCACGCCTTTACGGCAGGGGCGTCAGCGTCGCGCCAGAGGCCCCGCCCTCTGTGCATTTAAGCGACCGACGCCCGTCCATCTTTCTCAAAAATTGCACTTCACCGAGCTTTCAGCATTGAAAGGGCCAGATATGTTGCACCTCGTTCCCTTCCTTCAGGGAACATGAGTTATGGTGCATAACTTTCAGTTCCCTTTCAGTTTGGTCTCTCGGTGCAACATACTTGCTATGGGAACGTAATTCATTCACGCCCTTGAAATGCTCAGCAAAATGCATGTGAGAACCTCCGTCCTAAGAGACGGGCATCTCCCAGCTGCTTACTACAAGGGATGCAGAGAGCAGATGCCAAGAGGAAAAAAGCCAAATGTGAGAGACATCCACATGATGTTTCACATGGCCATGTATATGTATACAACACCAATTAGAGACAGCCTAAGCGTGTTCCAGTAGTGTGAGTACTCATCAACTCCTGTTTCCCTTTGAGCATTCTGAAAGACAGGGGGAGCAATGTTTTTTTTTTATTTTTTATATGGCACGACTGACAAGTGGAGCCCATCCTGATTGTAGTGTCCGCGGGAACTCAATAACCACACCGTGTCGCTTCGTTGCACCAAACTTTACTGAGCTCAAAACCCCCCCACACACACACATTTACCCCATGCCGTAAAGCATCTCTTAAAGGCACAGTAACATGTCGTAACTAACAGAGCACACCATTACAGACCCAACAAACACATTAAACACTGTGATTTCTGAACACAACATTTTCCCCCCTTCACCCCCCTTGAAAACATAACACTTTGCAAAGAATAACAGATTAAACTGGGCTCAATAAAACACAGATTAATAGATCTTTAGTAACACCATCACCCTGTCACATAGTCCCCCAGCCAGACAGGCGGGGCCCTCAGTCTCTGGGGCCGTGCTGGCTGCTGAGTGGAGTCGGGCAAAGCTGGTGGAGTATCCCCCACCCGAAAAGTCATTGGCCTAGGCTGCCAACCCATTTCCGTTGCTGGGGTCAGCGGTGAAACAGATGCTGGTGGAGCAGATGCTGGTGGGGCAGATGCTGGTGGGGTGATGACCCTGTGCAGACGATTTGCGTGCCAACGACTCCCATTTTCCAGTCTGTATGTGGCCGGCCCCAATTGCTTAACCACCCGCAGTGGCTCTGACCAGAATGATTTCAGTTTATTTCTCCGATGAAGCCGTTTGATCCTGACCCAATCCCCTGCAGCCAGTGAGGGGGTCTGCACTCGGTGCGTGGCATCAAACCAATCCCCTGCAGCCAGTGAGGGGGTCTGCACTCGGTGCGTGGCATCAAACCTCTCTTTCATCCGGGCCTGCGAACCCTTCACCTGAGCTCTGGCGTTCTGGAGCTCTGGGCTCCCGCGTGCAGGAGCTGGCTCAGCTCTCAGACAGTCCAGGGGTTGCTTCAGTTCGCGCCCGATCATCAGCATCGCCGGTGAAACTCCTGTAGTGGGATGCTTGGATGCCCGGATGGTCAAGAGGGTTTGGTTGAGAGCGTCGCTGTATGTTCTCCCCTCCTCCAGACAGGCTCTGAGTCCATTTTTGAGAGTTTCATTGAGTCGTTCCACACCACCATTGCTCTCTGGGTGATAAACTGCTGTCCTGATGTGCCTGATGGAGCGTAGTGTGAGGAACTCTGTGAACTCTGCTGAGGTGAACTGGGCCCCATTATCCGTCGTAACAACACTGGGAAGGCCCCAGCGTCCAAACAGGTTGTCCAGGCGGTCTATGATGGTGTGTGCAGTGATGGAGCTCAGTTGACAAACCTCAGGCCACTTCGAGTGAAGATCATGAACAACCAGCAGGTAGCGAGCGTGAGCAGGTGCCCCCTGAAGTTCCCCACAGATGCCGACCTGAATATGTTCCCAAGGTGAAAGTGGCCAAGGGGTCGGGGTGAGAGGGGCTGTGGCAGGCTCACTCACAGCAAAGCCCAGGGCGAGGAACAAGTCTAGGCCCATAATGTTAGCTCCCTTCCGGGTGATGCAGAACTTGGCGTCAGGCGTAAATTGCTGATCATACTGGACAGGGAGGCGGACCACGCCCAGAGTGTCGATGGGAGAGTGACCGTAGCCCAACAGGGTTGTAGTGGCTGCTTCCAGGGGTGTACGGCTGAAGAAACGATCATACGTGCTTTTATTTAAAATTGACACTTTGGCCCCTGTGTCCACGAGGAGCGAGACGTGAGCTGCGCCCACGCGACATGTGCAGAGCTTGAACGATGGCTGCAGAGTCTGTACAGTGTTAATGGGAACCACAGTAGTATCCTGGCGAGCAGGAGAGGAGCGGCAGCAGCGTGCAAAATGATTCAGTTTATCGCATTTATGACAAAGTTTCCCATGTGCAGGACATGACTGGTCTCTAGTTGCATGGTTAGAGGAGCCACAGTTACCACAGCTCCTGGCCCCCCTCCTACTGGGCCCCCTGTCCACTCTCTGCACATCCCAGCTGCCACTCGGCCAGTCAGCCCCCTCCACAGCCTCTGTGTGATAAACGGCCGATGTTGATGACGTCACTGGTTCGTGCGCCGCGCGGGAGAATTTTCGCGCCTCTGTTAGTGCTGTTTCTAGCTGCTTTCCAATAACCAGAGCGCCCGCCAGCGTCATGGAGTCTGGTTCAAGCAAAAGTCTCTCCCTCAGTTGGTCACACGACGTCTTTTCTATCAGCTGATCAACTATGAGTCCATCTTCTAACGCCCCAAAGTCACAGAGTCTAGCCAGCTCTCGTAGTGCTGAGACGTAGTTGGCTACAGACTCACCCGGTCGCTGCGTCCTCTGACGAAACTCGAAGCGGTTCATCCGCCGGCTCCGCCCGGAGCTGAAATGAGTCCTCAGTGCAGCTGTGGCCGTGGCGTATTTATTGTCCGCTAACGTGAGCGTGGCGAGGATTCTCTGACCCTCCTGGCCCAGACAATGGCGGAGGAGCGCGCACTTCCTCGCTTCCGCCAGTTCAGTGTGTCCCAAAGCCAGCAAGTAGTCCTCGAACGCAGCTCGCCATCTGTCCCACGGGACAGCTGGGTCGCCGGGGACAGGGAGGAAAGGTGGCGGTGGTGGTAACGCGAGTCCGGACATCCTCGTCTGCCAAAATGTAGTGTCCGCGGGAACTCAATAACCACACCGTGTCGCTTCGTGCACCAAACTTTACTGAGCTCAAAACCCCCCCACACACACACATTTACCCCATGCCGTAAAGCATCTCTTAAAGGCACAGTAACATGTCGTAACTAACAGAGCACACATTACAGACCCAACAAACACATTAAACACTGTGATTTCTGAACACAACACTGATGTTGGAGATCAGTTAAGGAGAGGGGAAACCCTTCCATTATACATCTCCTAGGCAAAAAACATAAACATCAAGGGATACCCTTGTGAATGTTGTTACTGCTTGTGTCGGGACAAAGCAACCAAAGCCTTAGGCTTTCAGCCAGTACCTTTCAAAGGCCAGGCTGAGAGTTGCCACAACCCTGGACGTGGGTGTAGAAGCTGTCCACGTGCCTGAGTCAGTAGGTCCCTATGAGGAGGCAATTGCCATGGTGTCCCCGACAACATTGAGATCAACTCCGGGAACCACGGTTTCTGTGGCCATCTGGGAGCTATGAGGATCAAGGAGAGGGCTCCCCGTCTCACCCGTTCCAATGTCGCCTCGATCAGAGGGACGGGTGGAAAGGCATAGTAGAGCACCCCTGCTGGCCAATCATGTGCCAGAGCGTCTATCCCCAATGGAGCATCTGTCTCCTTCAAGGAGAAGTAGAGGTCACAGTGTGAGCTAGCTCTGCAAGCGAACAGGTCCACAGAGGCTCTACCGAAACGTGACCATACCTGTTCCACGATCTGTGGGTTCAGGCTCCATTCCGACGCCAAAAGAGGCCCTCTTGAAAGGGCATCTGCTCCATAATTCAGATCACCAGGGACATGAGTCGCCCTAAGTGACAAGATTCTTGGAGCACACCATGTGAGCATCCTCCGTGTCAGATCGAGGAGGGCCCGGGACCTCGTCCCTCCCTCTCTGTTGATGAAGGACACCGTGGTCCTGTTATCTGATTTTACCAGGATATGATGCCCAGCAACCAGACCTTTACTGAAGAAGTATTTCAATGACAGGAATACGGCCAGCAATTCCAGGAAGTTAATATGTAATTTGGCTTCCTGCTCGTTCCAAAGGCCGCGGGCGTTCTGGTTTCTGCAGATCGCTCCCCATCCTGTTTTTGAGGCGTCCGTCGTGATGACTACACGGGACGACACCCTTTCCAGTGAGACCCCTTCCGTTAAAACGGACAGATCTCTCCAAGGTTCCAGGGCCTTTAGACACTATGGGTATATCTTAACCTTTTCTGCTTGGTTAGGCAGAGCGGGTCGTATTTGTTGGTTTAACCATACCTGTGTAGAGATATAGGACCCTCATGTCCGTATTGGAGTTGAACCTTTTCACATCTCTCTGAACTCTGAGTGTTACACCTTCTTGAAGCTCTCAAGGAGACAAGTGGACACCATTTTTGTTACAATTATTTTGAATTAATGGACACCAATTAATCAGATTGAACTTTCTTTTTAATGTGTGTTAATTCAGAATTGATCAACAGTATATTTTTGTCATTTTAATGATGATCTGTTACTTTCATGAGTTTGACCTTCTGCTGGTTTATTCTACATTACAGTGTGTTCTGAATCTGGGACATGAGCCATGGTAAAAGCTGTTCACTTCCTTCTCTGTTTTGTCTTCAAGCTAGACACAACTCTCACAGGCCAGTCCATCTGGCCGCTTATGTAAACAGTTTTCCTGTTGTCCTTCAGAGACCTTCTGCCTATGGGATGAAAAATCCATCCGTTGTTTTGTTAAACCAGCCAATAGTTATTGAGGAGGTGGGGAGACCCCGCCTCCCATATAAAGATCCACTTCCGTTTGGACTTTAGTGTCGAAGGGAAGAACTTCCTAACAACTGGTTTTTCCTCTGGAAAAAGCTGGAAACGTTCTGGTCATTGTGTCAATTAGACCTACGTTCTCAGCCGGAGTTACAGTAAAGCTTACTGTAACTCATTCACTCATTTTCTGAAAGAATTTGTTTTCTGGAAGTTTTAGTTTGAAGTTAAGCCAGGACGTTGACCTTGTTTCCTGCCGAGAGGGCGAGTTTCCTCGTATCGTGGAATCAGCATCACACACGCTGAAGTGTCAACTGGACGGCTGTTGGACAAAACAATCCATTGTGTGTGTCCAGATACTCCTCAACTCTTATCTACAAAGACGAAGCGTCAACAGGTAACGAGTCGTGGATGTGGGCTGAACGTGCGGGAGCCCAGCTTTATGGGAAAAAGTGCCACCCTGTCTGCTCAAAATAATTAACTTCCTTTAAACTTAGCTTTCACTCTAATCCTTAAACTCTATATTGTTCTTATTTTTCATAAGCCATTAATCTGTCAAGTAAATGTGCCAACAGAAAAGTTTCTAACTGTCTGTTTGATTTTAATTTGAATTCTTGTCAACTTAGTTTAGTAGATCAGAGCTAATATCGATACAAATGTTTAATGTACTTTTATGATAATTTCAATAAAAGGTCTATTTTCTGGTGGACCAACATAAATTGAAGTCTCTCGTGAAATTACATTTCTGGCTAATCACTTTAAAGCAATTCAATACCGGAAAAAGGGTGAACTCGCGAAAATTATGAAAAGTTTGTGCAGATAAAACCTGCTCGGACATTTCATCCAAACTATAGGTAAGTCAGTAAGCTGACCTCGTAAGTGTTTAATTACACAAACGGCCTATAGATTGTTACACCTGTATGGCCCGCATTTTCAATAATGCACGTGGCACACAAGGAATGGCTGCCGCCAAGAGGCCTAACAGGCGTTGGCACGTTCTCACAGGGACCCGTTGGTCCAGTTTAAATTTTCCCAGTCAATGGCGAATGGAGGAAACTCTTTCCTTCGAGAGCCATGCTCTGTATCGGACAGTGTCAATCTGTACACCCAGAAATACGGTAACCCGTGACGGAGTCAGATCGCTTTTCTATAGGTTTATGACAAAACCGAGAGACTCCAGGTGAGAGATCACCTTAAGGGAGTGTGACAGCGCTTCCCTTCTACTTCCAGCCAGAATTAGCAGGTCGTCCAGGTAATTCAAGACCCTGAGTTCTTGATTCCTAAGAGGGGTCAGGGCTGCATCCAGACATTTAGTAAATGTACGCGGAGCAGTCTTTAAACCGAAGGGTAAGGCTTTGAATTCATAAGCGTTTCCTTCGAACGCAAAACGGAGGAACTTTCTGTGTCTCCTCCACACGCCTATATGGAAATAGGCGTCTTTCAAATCCACTGTACATGCGTAGTCTCCTGGTCTCACAGACTGGAGAACTTGCCGCAGTGTAAGCATCTTGAACTTGAAAGTTTTAATTCTTTTATTGAGAGTCCTGAGATCCAGAATCGGTCTCAAGGAACGGTCCTTTTTGGGCACCAGGAAGTACTTGCTGTAGTGGCCAGAGCGTAGTTTGCGTCCTGAGACCAAACTAATCACTCCCTTTTGCAGCATCGTTGAAACTTCCTCCCTCAGCACGTGTGCGCGTGCAGGGTTGATCTTAGATTGCAACACCCCTGAGAAACGGGGCGGTCTCTTTGAGAACTGCAACTTGAGCCCGTGACGTATTGTTGTCATGACCCAATCATTTGGTAGACACGCCTCCCAAGCCTGCACATGCGCGTTGAGCCTGGATGGCATGTTGACCTCGTGTTTCAGCGTTGAAGGGGTGACCTTTGACCCCTCTCGCGCTTTTTCGAGCAGGCTGCTCGGCCCAACAGAAGATATTGCGAGATCAGGCCGTCTTTGGCGGATCTCGTGTATCTTGCTATGGTTCATAGTTTGACCATGTGGTCTGGGTTTCATAAAAATGGGACTCGAGTCAAGAACCAGGTCAGTCTGTGCTTTGGTACTTTTATTTTTGTACATGTCTGAAACAGTGTCTGTTTTGTTTACATATACAGTAGGCGAGTCATGTTTGGTGCGTGCGCACATGTCACTAGCTCTTCGTAGTTTTTCACGAGCTGAGACTGGGATCAGAAAGTTAGGTTCCCGTACCTCGTGGGCGGGCAAACCTGTAAAATTATCAGTTCGTCCTGGTTCATCAGGTCCAAAACTGGTTTCCGTAGGAGGAGGTCGAAGCAGCACTCGGACGGTACTGAGAAGCCTCACAGTCCCCAGCGGGTCTCTTTCGTGGGAGACCACGCGTGTTTTCCTTTGGTGGGGCGAATTTTTTCCTTGGCAAACCCTCGCGGAGGGCTTCCGCTTGTTTGCGTCTTTGTTCCAGCCTTGCCTGGACACGTTCCAGGGCTCCCCCAAAGAGTCCCGTCGACTCGATCGGGTGCTGTAGGAAAGTGGACATCTGGTTCTCCGGGAGGTCCGACTGTTAGCCAAAGATGGCGCTGGGCGACAACTATTTCTGCCATTGCTTTGCCCTGGGAAATAGCTACTGTCCCCATCATGCTGAGTACGAGGTCAGCGGCACGTCGGGCCTCCTCCATGGCCTCAGCAGCAGCTTGTTCGTCTTTTGTTACCTGGATATCCTGTAGTTTTTCTGCCAGGTACGCCTGCACCATGCTCGACGCATTCATTGCGCGAGCCACGAGGCCTTGGGCCTTGTAGCACTTCTCGAGTTGTTTCTCCGAAGCGCGGCAGGCCCTGCTGGGTAGCGCTGGTTTCATTCCCGTGGCTGTGGGGGCCAGGTGAGCTGCCAGAGACTCCTCTATCGGGGGTGCGCTGGCAAGGCCCAGAGCCTCCATTCCCGCGACATCCAAGAGTCGGGACAATGGCAGCATGATGGGAGCCTGGGTTCCGCCCAGGAGCGTTTGAGTTCCATGAGAAAGTCTGGAAAAATTGGCATTTTTTGCGACGTTGTCGGTTGCTTCACATAGAAGTAGCTTCCGCCAGCCTCGTAGCCTGTTGGCGAGGCGTGGGGTCTGGCCACGTGACCTGCAGGGCATCAGCGGCCCTATGGCACAGTTCGAACAGAGCGGGTACCGACAAGTCTGATTCCGGAAGGTTCTGCGCCAGGTTCTGGGAGGAATGAACATTTTCTCCCTTGTCACCGTATTCGGCGTCTATCGGACACTTCTGGTGTCGAGTCCTCAAAGGCAAGTGAGGAGTCTGACGCATTGTCCTCTCCGATTCTGCCATTGCACTCCAAGTCCACGCTTTCGGGCTCCAGTTCGGGAGCAAGCAGGTTAGTGCGACGTGCGACCTTTATCGCCGCTGTCCTTGCCATAGATTTGGTCAACATGTCCGCTCGGCGTTTCCTCACTGTGGCCATCATTTGACGACAGTGGGGGCAGGAGTCGGGGGATTCCAGCGCTTTCCTCGCGTGCAGGATCCCTAGGCAGACAGGACAGGCCTCGTGGGTGTCCGTCGCCGAGAGGGAGTAGTCGCATCCGCTAGGGCATGGACGCGAAAGAGGACTCGTCGTCCTGGTTTTATTCTTCTTTGTCCTCCGCTTTCCCTTCTCGGGAGCCATGTCCGGAGACAAGAAGAGTAGAAGTTGGTCCTAATTTCCTTTTGTTCGAAGCCATCTTCTCCGTCGTTTAGCTTTCGCTGGTAGACTGCTAGAGATTAGCAGAAGGTTGTGACGCAGTTAGCGCCGTCGAGCGAAGCTGCGGAAGAGAAGAAAAACTTAGGGTAAGTAGAAAAATGCTGGACTAGCTTTCGCCAGCCCAGCAGTACGCAGGAAAATTTTCTCTGTACGCTCAGTGTAGGGAGCGAGCTCACCTCAATCAAGCGACGCGACAACAGAGAAGTCCCGCGATGTTCAGGTGTTTAAGCGAGGTGAAGGGCAAAAAGAGAAAGATGGACGGGCGTCGGTCGCTTAAATGCCCAGAGGGCGGGGCCTCTGGCGCGACGCTGACGCCCCTGCCGTAAAGGCGTGAATGTATTCCTTCAGGTAATCGCGCGGGGGCGCAATTCCCATAGCAAGTATGTTGCACCGAGAGACCAAACTGAAAGGGAACACCCATTTTCAGTCTGCAGAGAACCCCTTCTCTCCCTGTGGGCACAACAGGGAGAAGAGAAAAGAATGGGGGCGTGCCAATGAATCCAAGTTATGTTGGTCCAGTAACCAACTACCGGTATTTTATAGTAACCTATTTTTTCTGTGTGTGTGTTTAATTGAGCTGTTCTTTAATTTCTTTAGTCAGATTATTGTTTTTTTGCCTTTATTTATACAGATAGTCTAAGTGAGTCATGAGGACCCACCTCCCAAGAAAGACGTGTACTCGGCAGCTATGTGAACGCCGGGTGTGACGAGGCTGAATGTTTTGGCAGCATGAAACTCGTAAGCCTGTCAAAAATAAAATTAAAATCCATAAATTAGCCGCAAAATTGTATAAATAAAAAAAATCATGCTAAAAAAGTAGCAACTTATAGTCCAGAAATTACGGTAATCAACTTCTCATGTGGCGAGTTACCAAAAAGAAACCCCCCTTATACTGTATTCATGTTGAAGTGCTAGAAATTGTGAAAAAATTATTTGTGACTGTCTTTTTTTGTTCACACAGAAATGGAGACAGTTTCACTTCAGAGGAACTGTTTCAACTTTTACGCACTAATGGGATCCAAGCCAAGACACAGCCAAACAATAAAAGTTTAGTGGATAATGTAACATTGCTGGGAATTCACAGGGATCACAAGGCTGTTGGATTTGTTTTGAGAGAAATCAGAGGCTTAATACTTGAGTTTCCCAAGAAATTATACTCTTACATCACTGACACTATACCTAATCCCCTGGAAATTTATAAATACTGTATGCACAACAGGAAACAGCATCTTCATTGTTTTACTGATACTTCATACTTAATGCCAACTTTATGTTATAAATCAGACAAAATTCTTGTTTTCTTTACAGCTGATTATCATCGTCACACTTTTTAGGTCTTTCTTCCAGGCAATTTATGTTTCTGTTATTCAGCAATATCTAGAATGCACAATGCCAATAGAGCTGGGGTTTATTTGTGCAGCTTCAGAGTGAGATAAAAACACCAAACTGGATGATATGGAAGTTCAAAAGAAGTCTGGATCATAAAGATAAAAACGTCTGGAGCAATCAAAAAGCTCAGCTCTATGAAAGCATCTAATTATGGGGACAAAGAAAAAAGAAAGCGGAATCGCTGGTTTTATCAAGCAGCGGGTGTTTGCCGAGATAAAACAGCGCCTCCGATTGGAGCAGATCCACAAGATGGAAACATCACACTCGTTCTTGGAGGTCGATCAAAACATGAAAGTCACAAGTCCTGTAATCAGGCTGTGAAATTGTTCCGCAGACTGAACAGGACGCAGCTCTGTAATACGGTTTAATACAAAGGAGGGTTGGAAGGCAGCTGTAGTTTTACATTAAGGTGAGATGAAAGTTTTATGATCACCATGGGGAACATATGCCATGTGTTTGGAAACGTTTAAAGAGGAGTTTAGCTCATGATGGCTCAAAGACTAATGGCTGCTCTGCTTGATTTCTTGTTTTTTAAATGTAAAATAAGTTAGCAGATTTTTTTTCTGTGTGTGTGTTTAATTCAGATAATTATTTAGGATGTATGGTTGATGCTGAACTTCCCAAAGTAGGGTCCTGGTCCAGAGTGGTGAAAGTAGTTTGCAAGAATTTGAATCAGGTGTTATTTAGAGTGCAGGAGACATGCTGGACAGTGTGTCCAGAGGACCAGGGCTGAGGAACAGTGTCCAACACAGTCACTGCTTTAAAGGACATGATCGTCTCCAAGATGGTGATGATTTTGGGTTGAGGCTGAAGCAAGTCTCTGTGCTGCGGAGCTGACTTCCTTTTACCGGAGTGTGGTGTAGAGTGATACTTTCTACAGAAACAGCTCTGAGGGTGATGAGAAAGAGCTGCAAAACATGAGATCAGCTAAAAAAAGACTAACAATGGCTGTTCTCATTTGAGAACCTTCACACCAGCAGATGCAGAACCCGATAAGAGCGTCATGATGGACTCCACTTACCAAGGTCATGAACGGTTTGCCCCTCTCTCTGGATGGCGTTAATCTGGCCGCCAGCTCTAATGTTAAAAATCTTGGTGTTATTTTTGATCAGGACATGTCTTTTATCCCCCACATTAAAAATGTTAATAGAACACCCTTCTTCCACCTGTGTAATATCACTAAAATTAGAAACGTCTTATTTAAAAATGATGCAGAAAAACTGGTTCATGCATTTGTCACGTCTAGACTGGACTATTGCAATGGTTTATTGTTTGGGTGTCCAAAAACCTCTTTAAAATGTCTTCAGTTAATCCAAAATACTGCTGCAAGAGTCTTAACTGGAGTTAGTGGGAGAGATCATATCTCTCCAGTTTTAACTTCTCTCCACTGGCTCCCTGTCAAATCCAGAATTTAATTCAAATTTTTACTTTTCTCAACAACCTAGCTCCATTTTATATTACAGATCTTATTACTCCATACATTTTCCTAACAGAGCACTTTGCTCTCAGACTGCAGGCTTACTTGTGGTTCCTAGAGTTTCCTAAAGCAGTATGGGTGGAAGATCTTTCAGTTATCAGGCTCCTCTCTTGTGGAACCAACTTCCAGTTTCTGTCCGTGATACTGACACATTGTCCAGTTTAAAGACTGGGATTAAGACTTTCCTTTTTGATAAATCCTATACTGTAGTTAGGGTTGGCTTGTTATGCTGCTATAGGCTTAGACTTCTAGAGGACAAATTCATTCAAACTTTATTTATTTAAACAGATAAATCACATTGAGCCTCAAAGACTCATTTACAAATAGACCTCGTTTGATCAAATAGTTACAAATTAATACAAATTAATACTTTCTTAGTTGTAATTGTTGTATCTTAACATGTCAGCCGTCTAACCACGGCACCCTTCCGGTTCTTTTCGTTCCCAGGTGGAGAGGAAACTCACATGAACTCAATAAAATCAAGAGAGGTAAATTATTTTCATTGTCTTATGTCGATAAAGGAAAATAAATTACAAGCTCAGCGCTGAGGCATCCGTCTGACCTGTTGTAAACCGGAAGCGGAGACACTGTGGGAAAACAATGCCCCGGTTTATATTGGCCCTTGGCTCCGCCTTCATATCCGAGGTGGGCACAGCCTATCAGACATCGGCAGGGTGACTATGTGTGACCTCATTGGTCTTATCTGTTTCTGATGGTGGATAACTAGGGTGATGTGCACATCTAAGTGTTGGAAGTTAGCAGACAAAAATGACTCCTCATCAGGTGTTGACCCTGGCATCGCTCATTGTGAGCAGCTGAGACTGATGTGATCTGTTCTGAACCAGGTGATGAGTCAGAGTAGACCACACCGGGCCCGCAGCAAGATTAAACTTCAAATATGTTTTTTTTTTTCACATCCTAGGGTCTACAGGTCTGTATGCCATTCTGTGTCCGTTCCTCCTTCCTGTCCTCTCAAACCCAGCCCATCGAAGAAGATGACCGCTTGTCCTGAGCCTGGTTCTGCTGGAGGTTTCTTCCTCATGAGGGAGTTTTTCCTGTTTTTCCTTTCCACTGTGGCCTTGGATGAGAGACTGTGACAAAATAAAGACTCAACACGTCTGTTGGCTTCCTTCTTCAGATAACTTTACTAATTGGCATTATAATGTATGTGAATGTTTCTGTTCAGTGCCCTCAGATGACTTCTGCTGTGACTTGGCGCTATATGAATGAACTGAATTGAATTGAATTGAACGTGAATTGAACTGAATCCCGTCCTTCAGAGAGAAGGTTGACTTGCCTCAAAGTCCAAACAAGATGAAGGCAAAGCTTCAGCTCTGAAGCAGTGAGACGCATGAACTCCATCTCTTCAGCTGCCCTCTGAACTTTGCTCTTCTTAATGAAACTTTAGCTTATTTATTCTTCATATTTTTTTTATTTTATTCTGGTCTAAATAACACATTTTGTTCACCTGTGGCTCAAACTCTGTGAAAGAGAATTCATTTGATTCAGACTTTTTGGTTTTGTATTGGCATATTATTTTATGTTCATAGTTTTATATTTAAAAATGGGAGGCTTTTTGTGTTTCCTGCTTTGGTTTCATGTTCAAATTTTTATTTCTGCCTGTTCCCTTATCAGTCATGTCACTCGGTGCAACATAATTGATATGGGAAATTGCGCCCCCGCGTGATT
>JBBPBX010023642.1:3703-15855 GCA_038048925.1 Garcialebias charrua | reverse complement strand
GATGACAGCACCCGAGTCGAATGGGGCGACAGCCCAGATGTGCTGGCTCCCATGGTGGACTTAACAGTCGAATTTGACACTCGAGGCATGATGAACGAGGACGAGATCTCGATTTCAGCCTCAGGTGAATTTTCTGCGGATGACGCCGACGTCGAATACGAGGAACAGGGAGAAGACCTCTCCCGCACCCCGGTGCCTGTGCTCCCGGAGACTGACTTTTCCATCCCTGCTCTGTTCGACTTGTGTCACAGAGCAACGGACGCACTGCAGATCCCATGGCCGGAGCCTCCACCTCGTCAACAAGTCACGAGGTTGGCAGGAAATTATTTTTATTCAAAGCAGCAGGCCGCCACGAGGCAAAGGATGCCCGTCTTTCCGGACTTCCTCACAGAGCTGACTCGCACCTGGTCTCAGCCCAGAGCTCCCATGCTGCTGCCGCTCTCGCAGTTTCTCGACGTGGACGGGATGGATGAAGTGGGAATAGCCAATGTGCCTCAAATTGAGGACACGTTGGCGTCTCATCTGGCTCCCAAGTCATCCGGGACAAAACCAACTCTCCCCAGCAAAGCCTGTCGAGCCTCGGCTTCTCTGCTCGAGAAATGCTACTGAGCTCAGGGACTTGCGGCACGCGCAATGAACACGTCCACCATGATGCAAGCGTACCTGGCTGAAAAAGTGCAGGAGCTCCAGGTAACGACAGACAAGCAAGCTGCGGCTGACGTGCTGGATGAAGCCCGCAGGGCAACAGACTTTGTGCTCCGCATGATGGGAACAGCAGCTGTTGCACAAGGCAGAGGCATGGCTGAGGTGGTCATCGCAATACGCCATCTGTGGATGACCCTAACTGACCTCCCGGAGGGACAATAAATTCCTTTTCGCCACCATTCAACAGAACCGACAGAGGGGGGGCAGACTCATGTAGCCTCGACACCACTCAGCAACACATGCCCCACCACAAAAGCGGCCGGCATACGAGGCCGAGCACCGGTAGAGACCACCGCCGGGCCCACCTCGGACCTCGGACACCAGACAGAAGCGTGCCTGATGAACCAGGCCCGTTCCTTGACTTTACAGGATCACCCGCCCACGCGGTACGGGAAATGACCTTTTCACGTCCAGACTTTGTTTGTAGCACGGTACAAAAAGCTGGTGATTTTGTTTTAGACACAAATCATGTTCTTTCTGCTATGAGTGACATAAAGTCAAATATGTTGTTACACATAAGCATGAATAAAGCTAAAAAAAACAGTCCCTCTCTGTTTTCTTGACTCACAAAAAAAAACACAGTAACATCAGCAGCATGGTCCCCTCTGTTCTTCCAGCCGATATAAAGGGCGGGGGCCATCATCCCCCCCTCCCTCATGGCTCACGGGGTGTTAGCCTAATCAATAAACCCCAACAGGGTGCCTCGGTTCTGTCTGCAACAGACAGGCCCAGAGGCGCCTGCAAGCAGGCCCGACACTCCTCACAGAGACAAGTGAGGGGGGTCACCTGCTCCAGCCCCCGTTCCGTTGTAAACCACGGGGCCGGGAATACACAAATCAAACAAACCCGTGACACGTCCGCGCTCCAGGGGTGCGCGCCGACAGAATCTGATGACCCACCTTCCTGGCCACCTATTCAACGGATGCCAGTAAGGGACGGGGGGCCACGGCAGAAGCCCGCAGGCCAACACCAGTATCACACGTTCACAAAGGCAGTTGTGATGAAACTGCAGCATGTGTAAACACTCAGTGCAGAACAGAAATGGCACCAGGGCTAAATCAGACTCCTCTTCCCTTTAATCGAAGAGGACTGAACTCTGTCACCAACCAATCTAAAGTCTGCTCAACACAAAGGACCATCTCCACATTCTCATGCTGAAGCTGTCCCTTTATCCTCAATGGGCGACACGCCATGCTCAAGCAGTGATCCTGCAGCATGTGACAGCGCTCACTGTGCTGACTCAGTTCTGCTCTTAAACGACACTCCCCCCATCGGGTGAAACACAGTCCCCTGGAGGTTCGTCAGGCTCAAGGGCTCTGTTGAGGCCGGAGACCAGTAAACCAGACCCAACCAGGAAACGGGCTGGAGTCAGGAGATCTGCTTGTTTACAGAACTTGCAACCCCTCCGATCCATGACCCCCCAACAAAAAGAGGAAAATCAGACATTCTGTTTCGCTTTTGTCTAATAATGACAGCAGATTGCCTCTGCCTCCAAACACTCTGAATCAGAGTAGTATGGCGGTACATCTGCAAGAAGGCCCTCTCTCTAATGTGGTTGGCCTTCAAGGGACCACAGAAATCAGGACCCTTGAGGGAGAGCTGGTTCTACCACCTGCTCCTCTCCAGGGACCCTCCACGTCACCAGAAGGAACAGTCTTGCCACTTAGGCTGAGAACGAGGAACAAGCTGGTCAGGCCTGCCCGAGAACGTGGTAAATACCATTAAAAATGCTCGAGCTGTCTCGACATAGTCTCTCTACGCCCGGAAATGGCGTATTTTTGAAGCTTGGTGCACAGAAAGAAATATTATTTCTTATTCATGTGACTTGGCCCAGTTCCTCACCTTTCTTCAGGACCTGCTGGAGAAAGGTTGTTCTTTCTCAACGATTAAGGTGTTCTTATCAGCAATTTCGGCCTGTCACAAGGGCTGGGGGAGCAGGACGCCTGGCGCGTACCCGCTCATAATAAGATTTATGAAGGGCGTGCTAAGGAAGAGACCCCCCAGCAGGATCTTGACCCCTGGATGGGATCTTAGTATGGTCTTGGGGGCTCTCTGTGATCCCCCATTCGAACCACTGAGCGAGATTAAGATAGATTTATTATCTTATAAGACCGCTCTTCTCCTGGCTCTTTGCTCAGCGAAACGTGTAGGTGACCTCCATGCTTTGTCCGTACACCCAATGTGTACCAGGTTTGCCCCTGACGGGTCAAAGGTCACCCTAAGGCTTAATCCTGCATATATCCCCAAGGTCTTGACTTTAAACCCCAGAAGTCTGGAGTTTGATCATTCTTCTTTTCCACCTGCTCCTGTCTTCACTCAGGAACAGGAAAGGCTGAAGGCTCTCTGCCCCGTGAGAGCTTTAAGCGCTTACATGCAGAGAACAGCCGAATGGAGAAAAACAAATCAGCTGTTTGTGTGCTTTGCTGCACCAGCTACAGGGAAGGCCCTATCAAAGCAGCGCCTCTCACATTGGGTGACTGAGGCCATAAAAAGGGTGTACAGTAGCAAAGGTCAACAGGTGCCCTCTGGAGTGCGCACTCACTCTACTCGGGGCTTGGCCACCTCGTGGTCATTGTTCAAGGGTGTACCAGTTGCAGACATCTGTGCTGCTGTGAACTGGAGCTCAACAAACACTTTTGCAAAGCATTACAGTTTGGATGTTACTGCGTGTGATGTCACTCAGGCTGTCCTTTCTAACACACAGTAGAAAGCAGCCTTGAGATGCCTGCTGAATAAAGGCGGACGTTCACACTAGCATGCATTTTACTGAGCATTTCAAGGGCGTGATTGAATTACGTTCCCATAGCATTTATGTTGCACCGAGTGACATGACTGATAAGGGAACTGAAAGTTATGCACCATAACTCATGTTCCCTGAAGGAAGGGAACGAGGTGCAACATACCTGGCCCTTTCAATGCTGAAAGCTCGGTGAAGTGCAATTTTGGAGAATGATGGATGGGCGTCAGCGGCTTAAGTACCCAGAGGGAGGGGACTCTGGCGTGCCGCTGACGCCTCTGCCGTAAAGGAGTGAATGTATTCCTTCAGGTAATTGCGCGGGGGTGCAATTTCCCATAGCAATTATGTTGCACCTCGTTCCCTTCCTTCAGGGAATATATGGTGCATAACTTTCAGTTTCCTGGTTTGTGGATTTTCCTTTCAGCTCTGCCTTCACACCTGGTCCTGATTGACCAATCATCGCACCTGTTCCGTTTCTAGTCGTTAACTCACCAGCTTTCACCTTTTCTTTGGCAGACTTGCCTTTTTTTCTGTTTGTGTTCCTGATTTTATATTTAGTTTAGTTTGCTTGTTTGACCTCTCTTTATTTTCTGAAGTAACAAGCAGATGTTTTTTTTACTAAGCTGATGTAAATTATATCCAGATTCTTCCTGCCAGTAGTAGTTTGTGTTTATTTTTGTCATTGCAACATTTATTCAAGTTATTTGCATTTGTCTACATCAGAATGTTGAGAAAATAAAAATAAAAATCAGAAAATCAAGATTCATGCTCAATAATCAATAATCCAGGTGAAAAATATAACACAGTCAGATCCTCTTAACGGTTTCTTTGTGTTGAAACAGTTTGTCTTTCATCCTAAGGACTTCATCAGTCCAAGGAGGGACAACAAACTCAGAAACCATCTTGTCACTATCAAACTGGTTTGCCCACTGTGAGTAAGCCACTTTATAGGACTGAGTTTGTTGTGACTCCTCGGACTGATGAAGTCCTTTGGATGAAAGACAAAACGTTTCAACACAAAGAAACCATCCACTGACTTATTAAACTTATTAAATCAGCAAATGCTAATTTTTACTCATCAGTTTTGATTAATAGCATGTGCCCCAAAATGAATAATCAACGTTTTAATTAAAATGTCTTGAGTTCGGGTTTTCTTAATCCTCTATCGTTCTAATGACTTCACTCTGAAACCATTGTAAAATACATAAAGCAGAACTTAAAATAGCCATTCCATAACCAATAACCATTCATTAAAAAAATAGAACTTTCAGAGCATTTAAAATAAAAAAATATTGATGATGACAGCTGTGATAAACACAGGCACACGTTTTACTCCTAAAGGTTCTCATTTGAAAAGCACTGCTTCATATATGGAATTTTTCATCTCTTGTAGGAAGTACGATGACAGTAAACAGACCTTGGGGGTCTCACATACATTTTTATAGCCTCCCCCTGCAGAATGAATAGATAAATAAAGCCTAATTTATTACGGTGTCTCCAGCTTTGAAGTGCTTGCTCAGCTCATTGTGTGACGGGACAAATGGCACGTTTTAGGTCAGCAAAATGTCACTCCCCACACACCCTGAACATCCGTGTAGAAAACACTGTCCTTATCAAAGGCCGTTTAAAAATACATGATAGTGAGCAATTTTGGAAAAGTGGAAAAAGTGAACCGGACCAAATACTGTAGTTTGCAAATGTCACATTTAACTCCCCCCAATGCCCAGCTTAACGTGAGGTCACGTGACACGGCGGTGACATTTTGGAGGAGATATTCTGGAACTTTCTGTTCTCCTGCAGAAGTAACGTGTTGCTGTGCTCAAGGTCTGCAACCGGCGTTGCTTCTTTTCTGTCGGATCAATTCATTTGAAATGGCAAAATTAATTACAAAAGCCCCATCACGGGCTTTCAGAACCTCGAGCGATTTCTACAAATCACTTTGTGTGGGAGAAAACGTAAAAACTGATGTGACAAATGAGAATGAAATCCAGCTCATGTTTGTGCTGTTTTTAATGTAAGAGGAGAGGAGTGAATGGGTCCTTACAATTAGGCTTTTCAGACTTTAGCTGACGATTTAGCTGTAATTTAGCCAGTAATTTTCTTTTACAAAACATCCATAATGATTAAATTTTAAGACCTTGCATGCCTTAAAGGAATGCACATTTTTATATCTCCTTTTATTCCAGAGTTTTAGACAAAAATTGTCTTAAGTTGAGAAATTCGATTTCACGCAGTATTGTGGAAAGTCAGGCTCAGACGAAGTGTAGTGGCTGACTCTCAGCTACTACCACTTAAAATCATAGCTCAGTGTTTTTTTTCTTCTTTTAATTCTTTATTCATTTCAAATTTAAAAGAACATTAAAAAAACTATTTACAATTTCACGTAAATAAAAAAAATCAAACATTACATGAAATGAAAGGAAGCAGAAGAAGATAAAATCTTGTAAGATTTTATTATAGCTCAGTGTTTGTAAAACTGACTGAGTTATAGACATTTTTTGTGTTGCCTACAGTCAGTTAGCTGTGGCGTCCATCTTAAAATAAATTGACTGTACATGATAAACAGCTGTAAGTGTACACCTAGTAATTATTTACTGAAGGTTTCATTAAAATCCACCAAGTGGTTCATGAGATATTTCGTTAACAGACAAACTGAGCTGATTCCAAAAGTTCAAAACTAAATTTTAAACTAAGATCTTGTGCAATCTGTTAGTGCTCAGTATATGAATTAAGGCTCAGTCTCAGCTACTACCGCTCCAAATCTCTGGTGAACACCGGTAAGAAATGACTGAATTGTAGCCATGTTGTGTTTTTAAGGGCTATTGACTGTGGCAGCCATCTTGGATTGGGTGAACTTCAATCGTTGATCAGTTGTGTACCAAAGTTCATGCTTAATAATCCAGGTACAAATCCAACTATGTTCAGTCATGTCATCTGGACGGTTTCTTTTTTTGCAGAGACGTTTTGTCCTTCATCCAAAGGACTTCTTCTGTCCGAGGAGACACAAACAAACTGGAGTCCCACAAGCACGGACTCCCATACTAGAGAAAAAAAAACAGTTTGCTGGTGATGATAAGATGGTTTCTGGGGCCCGCCCTCTCCCCTGTCAACTCCTCTAAGGCAGCCATGCCAAAATGGTTCAAAACATCAAAGTTCATGCTCAGTAATCCAGGTACAAATCCAACAATGTTCAGTCAGGTCACTGAAGAAGTCCTTTGGATGTAGGACGAAACGTCTCAGCAAAAAAAGAAACTGCCCAGATGATCTGACTGAACATCGTTGGATCAGTTGTACATCCGACAATCACTTTCAGAGAGTTTCAATAAATAAATAAAAATCAGCCAATAATTTGATATTTTGGAAAAGACAGACAGGCAGCGCAACGAATGTTTACTTTTCTGATCCATGCGTTGTTGTTGTTGTCGTTGTTGTTGTTGTTGTTGTTGTTGTTGTTGTTTAAAACAGCCCTATACTAGATTTTTTTTTTCTCCCACTGAACAGTTTGTCACAGGTAAGGCCACTTCTATGTGAAACTGAATGTTTTTCATTTGAATTTAACCTGTTTATAAAGGGACGCAGCTAAAATGATATTTAATGGAATTTAATTGGACACGGTCTTCCAAGACAATACGAGGCTTTAATTCCCTGCTTATTTACATTCAGTAAGAAATGGCATTAATGTTTCTTGTTCCAGTTGTGTATGCTTCAAAAAAGGTTCTGATTAAATGCTAAAGCCAACCATCAATTAAGACTTTGATGAAAAATAGCATTTCCTAGAAATTAGGCCTAATTAATGTTTAAGTTTCTCACATAGCTTTATTACAGATTTTACACTGGACTATCCTGTCAGTTAAAAGCAGCCTTGTTTATTTTTGTGGGTATAAAATATATAAAAAGAAGAAAAAAAACATTATTACTGATCTGCTGGGCCCGAGTACGTAAGGAAACGCACCACACAGAGGCAATCTGTTTTAATAAAGATTGAACAGAAGAGCCCGGGCAGCAGAACACAGACAGAACATGTGAGTTTCACTGGAATAAGCTGAGTCTCGTACACATTCAATTTATTTTCTCTGCACTACGTGAGCTGAAAGTGAACCGAACCGGCGCGGCTATAAGACACAATACCTTCAATGCACTTTGTGGATCTTTGCTGTGACTCATTGATAAGCAAATGTAAAGATCTGCACTGATTCTTTATCAGCTGGTTGGTTGTAAACACCAACAGATGAACTTTAAATTGCCTTCTGACATGTTTTGATTGTGTTCACCTTGCTTTTCACTGGAAAAAAAAAAAAAACAGAAAAGAAGATATGATGACTGAGTCCAGGAGAGAAAGGAAGCCATCCAGCTGGTTGCATTAAGATATAGCTTACAACCGATTAAAGCGTCTGTCCTGCAGGGCGTTTAAAGCTCCACTGGCAGCGGTGTGATTATATTATTTTCTGCAGGTGTGATTTGAGCTGCTTGTTTAATCAGACTCCCTCTGCAGTGCGCCCTGCGTCACCCTGGCTGTCAAACGAACAGCGCTTCCTTTAACTCGCTTAAGCTTCCCAGTCCTCTTCTGTAAAAATCTGCACAACTTGAAGAAAAAATACTAAAAGGGAAGCAAAGTTTGTGTGGGCGGATTTTCATGCACTTTCATTGTGTGTCGTTGAATGTTTAGTCAAATATGTGTCTACTAACATGGGGTTTTACCACGCAACACGTTGTACATCATGCAGGCAACCTTTGCCGTCTCTGCATTACGAAAAACACTTTGTTTTCTTTCAAATGTGTATTTATCACTTGCCACAAAGACAAAAGCCAACCAATATTGTTTTTGCTCATCTGTTAGAAAAACATCTAATGAGCGCTTTCACAAATTTTAATGAAACTTGCAGACACTGATCATTAAATGTTCATCTAGAGCTGATTAACTTCTGAAGTTGCCCCAATTCAAGATGGCTGCCACAGCCAATTGACCCTTAAAAACACAAAAGTTGCTATAATTCAGTAGATTTTACATACAGGGACCTACAATTAGTGTATCGGTAGGTGAGGTTGACCCCAACACGTATTCTGAGCACAGCATTTTTGTTTAAACTCTTTAACTTTTTAGAGTCAACTCTGTCTGTTGGCAAAATATCTAATGAACCCTTTGGTGGATTTTATTGAAAATGTTCAGGAAGTAATCACTGGATGTGGAACTATACCTTCATACTGTTATAAATCAACCTGATTCAAGAGCCAGGCAATTCACAGCCAGCTCACCTTAGAAAACACAACCAATATGCATGACTCAGTCTATTTTACAGGTGCTATGCTAAAACTTGGTCATTCACAACACTTCCTTTGAGCGTGACATTTTGAAATGTTGCATGAGATTACACGTAATGGTCTTTTCAAGGTCCCTGTACGACCGGTGTTAAATCTTGGTACGCATTGCCGGCAGTGTCGGGCTTGTTCTGGGTGAGAGTTGGACTCCGCTAAGGTTGCCCTTTGTCACCAATTCTGTTCATAACGTTTATGGACAGAATTTCCAAGCGCAGCCAAGGTGTTGAGGGGATCCACTTTAGTGGCCTTAGGATCACGTCTCTGCTTTTTGCAGATGATGTGGTCCTATTGGCTTCATCAGGTCATGATCTACAGCTTTCGCTGGAGCGATTCGTAGCAGAGTATGACGCGGCCGGGATGAGGATCAGTTCCTCCAAATCCGAGGTCACGGTCTTGAGCTGGAAAAGGGTAGAGTGCCTTCTGCTGGTCGGGGAGGAGGTCCGGCCCCAACAGGAGTAGTTTAAGTATCTCCGAGTCGTGTTCACGAATGAGGGGAAAATGGAGCGAGAGGTTGATAGGCAGAAAGATACGGCATCGCCAATGAAGCAGGGTCTGTCGTGGTGAAGAGAGAGCAGAGTCAAAAAGTGACACTTTCAATTTACCGGTCAATCTATGTTCCTACACTCATCTGTGGTCATGAAATTTGGGTTGTTATCAAAAGAACGAGATCACGGATGCAATTGGTCAAAATGAGTTTTCTCCGCAGGGTGTCTGGGCACTCCCTTAGAGATAGGGTGAGAAGTTCCATTATCCAGGAGAAAGTCAGAGTAGGTCGTTGCTCCTCCACGTTGAGAGGAGCCAGTTGAGGTGGCTCAGGCATCTGGTTAGGATGCCTCCTGGACATATATTTGGTGAGGTGTTCCGGACATGTCCCGTCAGGAGAAGACCCAGAGAAAGACCCCAGGACATGCTGGGATTCCCAAGGACGAGCTGGCCTAAGTGGCAGTGGAGAGGGAAATCTGGGCCTCCCCACTTAAGCCTGGAATACACCTGAGCGTACATGAAGTACGCCACTGTACGCGCGCATTTTGTGCGCATGTTTTTGCTGCTATAGCTCAGCTTTTATCAGCTTTCAAACGCTCTCGTTCTCGCTCCAGATCCTTGTTGTAATATGAGCAGCTGCGTGCGGAGGGCACTCAACTGAGCTCGCTGATTGGTCACTTGCTGTCACGCCTACTGAAATGATTGACAGCTTTCAGTCAGCTCAGTGAAAACCTCGAGAATGCATCATGAGCAGCTCGCTGAAGACTTCTGCGCAGGGCCGGATCTATAATACGGGCACACCGGGCGGGTGCCCAGGGGCCCGACAGCTCAATGGGGCCCTCTGCTGGCCAGGAGTGAGCAGTTCAGCCTGGCAGAAATTTTTTATTTTTTATTTTATTTTTTTATTGTCGCTAGACGTAGATAAAACAATGCTTTGTCCTCAATTTTCCTTATTATCCAACCCAAATAAAATAAAAAGTTGTTTTTCAAAAACAACTCATAAGTGTCTTTTAGTTTGTTGACATGACGTGTATGATTGGGAGCAGACGGCAATGCACACACTCAGTCCGGTTGGTGGCGGTAATGTGCTTAAAATAAGTTCGCCAACCGCCAATAAACAATAGAAGAAGAAGAAGCTCTGTGACCAATGAGCTGACAGCCCTTTTACACACGTGATTGAAACTACAGAATCCGGCTCATCTCATTGGTCCAGTCTTGGCAGTTCACGGAAGACACGGCAGCTACGAGGCCGCCAGACGAAGCATTGTTTCCGAGATAAATCCGTCCGAAGGTCCCCCGGCGCGCGCCGGAGCTCAACTGAGAACCAGGCCGGCCATGCTGCTTTGAAGCCCCACCAAGAGGCTCCCTGCCTGGGTACACGATCCAGAACGGCCCCCGGCGCGCGCCGGAGCTCAACTGAGAACCAGGCCGGCCATGCTGCTTTGAAGCCCCACCAAGAGGCTCCCTGCCTGGGTACACGATCCAGAACGGCCCCCGGCGCGCGCCGGAGCTCCGGCGCTCTGGACCACCAGAACCATGCACCAGGGCAGAAACTTCGTGCTGGACATGGGCACAGGAGAAAGCAGGTAAAGATAATGGATGGACGGACGGATAATAAATGTAACAAAACCAGGAGAACCCTTGAAGAAGAAGTGGAGAAGATCACTGAAAGTCTTCACCTGGTTGGCAGGTAAAAATTCAATAATTTCCAGTGTAGTTGTGAACCATGTTTAATTATTGATAGTTATAAACAAAAGTGTACAACTGACACGTACAAATAAGTACATAATTGTGAATTTAAGAGATTGCTAAAAGTGATTTTTTTTTTGAAGGAATATGAAAAATAACATAAGAATTTATTTGAGTTGTTTAAGATGATGTAATCTTACATTTGGTGATGCAATTAATTTTGTTCTTTGATAAATCATTGTTGTGAGTTTATTTGGGTAAAAAAGGGGCAGAGATTATAAGATTATTCTTCATCTGCTGCCTTTCATTTTATTTTGAATGTATGTTTTTTATTTTTTATTGAGTTGTTGACTTTGTTTTAGTGAAATGAATGAATTTTAATAAATAAAATAAAAATAAATACATTTACTTTACACTATGCAAACATACAACCTTGTCCATCTTTAAAAAAATCACAGTTCATATAGGTAATTAATAAATACATTTCAAAATGTAGTTTACATACTACAATGCTAAATTTATAAATATAAACAATACACGTTTTTCCATTTATTTATCACTACATAACCTAGGCTATGTGTCACTAATGAATTTTTTAACACCTTTTGGCAGGCTAAACATGTATGGATGAGCTGTATGAGGAATGTGTGACTGCAAACAGCCTGAGGTGAGGTGGTCTCACCTCAGGAGAAAGAAAGGTGGCAGTCCCAGGGAACAGCAGAGAAGTGGATGCAGCTGACCTCCCCAACAGAACACCTGAACTCACACCTGGCCTCAAATGCTCCCCATCATTCATGGTTGAGTTCCATGTGATCCAGGTTTGAACTTGAGAAAAACATCATACAGACTGTCTACCTACACTTCAATCAAAGTAAGGGAATTCTTTTTCTTTTTCTGCTGCTTCGAGCTTTCTTAGAGCTCATGGACTTGTTTTTCATGCACGTGGGCATGGACTGCACACCAAGGCACTGGTGTCACTATGGTTGCAACATGTTTCTGATGGATGTGATTTGCTACTGGTTTGCTGCTGATTGATGTCAATGCAGTAGCTGCTGCTCTTTCAGAAGTGTTCATGTTTGACATCATTTGCTGATGAAGGATGGATGGATGGATGGGATTTGCTGCTGAATGATGTCAATACAGTAGTATTATATATACAATACAGTCAATACAGTAGTATATAGTAGTAGTCAATACAATATATATATATATATATATATAT
>JBBPBX010023641.1:11931-36912 GCA_038048925.1 Garcialebias charrua | reverse complement strand
TATATATATATACACTGTATATATATATATATCTATATATATATATACATATATGTTGCTTTGGCGTACAAGCCACAGGACTGACAAATCTATAAAAAATAACTGTTACCAGTACTTATATGCTGGAAAGTACGGTAAATACTTGCATATAATAACTATACTGTATATTAATTATTACCTCTATTACTGATGTTTATTTTAGGCATATGCAATCACACCTGCGAGGTTCTAGGTTTTAGTCATATAGTAAAATATAAGTTTTTAGATTTTTTTTCTCCTTATGATTATGAAGAGTTTTTTTAAGTCTTTTTTTTTTTGCATTTTTGCCAAAAGTTTTATCAAACGTTTTTTTTTTTTTTTCACGTTTCTCCTCATTTTCTTGTCTCTTGCTGTGTTCTCACGGTCAGGTGACGAAGCGCGATGAGGACTCCTCGCTGATGCAGCTGAAGGAGGAATTTCGTTTATACGAGGCACTGAGGAGGGAACACGACGCTCAGATCGTGCACATCGCCATGGAGGCAGGCCTTCGAATCTCACCTGAGCAGTGGTCCTCTCTGCTGTACGGAGACCTGGTCCACAAGTCACATATGCAGTCCATCATCGACAAGGTACGATCATTATTCATTTATCAGTCATTAACAAAAGTTTGTATAACGTCTAGATTTACAATCATGTCCTTAACAAACCTGTAGAGAACAGGAACGCATAATAAACTGTTTTAGCTACTTGTTTTGAATAGTGTTCCCTTTTCTTCTATGCATTGTAGTTGCAGTCTCCAGAATCGTTTGCAAAGAGCGTCCAGGAGCTGACAATTGTTCTCCAGCGGACAGCAGACCCTGCTAACCTCACAAGCCTTAGAACCCACTTAGAGCTACTGGCCAACATAGACCACAACCCTGGTATGTTATTTTATCAGACACAATAAATCTAATGGCTGAATAGTGACAAAAACAAAACATTAACATTCACAAAGTGAGGGTGAGCAGTGCTCATAGTGTGCTTAACTTCACTCACATGTTGCTTCTTTTGTATTTTATTTGTTAAACCTCTAAAGAATCCCAAATTTGCCACGCAACACATTCTTGTGTCTTGGTTTAAGCTATGCTCCAGCACACTACAGAACTGTGTACCATCAGGAAAAGAGAGATTCTGAGTAGGCCTGTCATGATAACAAAATTTGCTGGGCGATTAATTGTCTCAGAAATTATTGCGATAAACGATAATATTGTTTGAAATTTTACAATAATTAGTCATTATTGTCAAATTTAGTTCTCAGCTTCTTTTTGCAGGGAATTTGTTTTTTTACACTAAGGCACGTGTTTCAACTGTGAATTTTGGAGCTTCGACAAGACTGAGTTTTTTTTCCCGAGGTCAGCCTGTTAGTTTAGCTCGTAGCTTTTTTTTTTTAACAATCCAAAAACGCGATTTTGGACGATTAAAATGGATTTTAAAGAAAAGAGAAAAAAGAGAAAGGGAAGGGTCAGTGAAGTTCTCTGAAATTGAGCTTTTTGTCATCCAGTGTCATCAGTAGAAAGAGAGAGACACGAAGAAACGATAAAGCCGATAAATGAAAATGAGGTTAATAATTTTTATTTATCTTGCGATTAATTGATTTATTGTGACAGGCCTGATTCTAAGCTGATATTTCCTGATACAGTATTTCAATACCAAATGGTTCAAAACTTCATTTGAGAAAGGCAACCCAGACCGTTAACATTAAGAACCTAACAATTTGTAATGCAACTGTCAGGAGACTAATTAGCAACAAAATAAATCCCTCAAAATTGCTAGAAGAAATGCAAACTTTCAGCTGCAGTTTCACTAAATTGTTTGTTACCAAGTGACCATTGAACTGTCGGGCGGCCTGTTTTTGAAAATCACTGCTTATTTTCTTGTGCTCGGCTTGCAAAACTACATTCTTGTTCGTGCACATTCTTTGGTTGTCGACCTCTGCACACTTCGGGTCATTTTGTTCTTACCTCGGCAGCCATCCCCACATAGCTTAACTTGCTGAAATGAAAATAAAATGAAAACAAAATCAAGATAAGCACGTTTGGACTCGTTTTTGAGTCATAATTATTTATCCGTGGGTTTTTTAAACTTGACTACCATACTTTCCGCCATACACGCTGCATTGCCGTATAAGTTGCATCAGTCCAAATATGTCTAATAAAATGGAAAAAACATAAATAAGTGGCTTCGCCATATAAGTTGCATTTATTTTGCATCATGGCTGACGCGTCGCGTTTGCTATGCGTCATCGCTGACCACCCGTAAATGTGGGTCAGTTTGCTAAAAATCGATTGGTTGCCAAATTGCGGCAACAGGAGCATGGATGGGATGACTTTAACAATAATTTAACAAGATTAACATTTAAAAACAATTATTTGTTTGCTAGAAATTATAGCAAAGGTGTGTCTCAGTTTAACTTTTACTTAATAAATGCACTTTAACGGTCAAATCAGCGGCATTTTGCCTGGGCGGTGCGGTGAAATAAAGCTGATTTGACGTTTGCTCCAGGAGGTCTGTAGCGAGACGAAGCTGGGATGTTATGGCAAGACAAGTGCCTCATTAATAGCCACTTTTACCTGCTAATGAGACATTTGGCTTGCCATATTAGCCGAGAGCCCTCTAGAGGCTGAAAATGGAAGCGTTCAATAATTTCCTTGTCAGAATGAATTAAATCGTCAAATCTCAGCCAAAAATTGGATTATAAATATGGGGGAAAAAATGTATATTAGTTGCTTCAGTGTATGTCTTTTAAGCTTTGTATATATTGTATAATGTAATTATTGTTCCATATTTAATCTATTGTATTGAAGTTTGGGGAAAAGCATGCAAAACAATTACAAATCCTATTTTTATTTTACAAAAAAGAGCTATAAGAATTATTAGAAGGAAGTGCTATGGTCACCCAACAAATCTATTATTTCATCAGTTGAAAATGTAAAAATTTTGTGATTTGGTTTAATAAAGTATTTTACAAGTCATGTATAGAGCTCATAAAAAATATTACCCCCAAATATTCAATTAAACTTTGTTAAAAAAGGAAGTCATTATAACCTTAAGGGAATGGAAATGTTTGTAAAACCTCTATTTAGAACTAGTGTGAAGGAACTGCGCTGTCATTCAGGGAATAGGATTGTGGAATTACCTTGATATCACCATAAAAACTTCTAAAACAATTTATATGTTTAAAAAGACGATTAAGTTAAAATTGTTAGGAACGTATGGCACCAAGTGAAGGATGCTTAATATTTTTGTTTTCACTTTGGAGATTGTTCAATCCTAAATTGTTGTTTGTTTGTGGTTATTTTATATGTTTTAAATAAGGGGCAGATATTATATGAAATTTTTTTCTACATTCTTTTCATTCATTTTTTTTAATGAATTTGTTTTGTTTGTTTTGTTTCTTTTAAACAAATGAATACATTTATGAATAAATAAATAAACTTTCTGTCTTTTCCTTTCTTTCTATTAATTTTTTTATCATATTGGTGTGAAGAGGATGGCTGTGAGGTGAGAAGGGAGGCCATCTATAAAGGGGAAAAAATAATAAATAAATAATTAAATAAGTCGCAGGACTTGCAAATTCATGCAAAAAGGTGTGACTTATACAGCAAAAAATATGGTATTTGCCTCAAAGGTTTTCTGTCAGAGAACTGGTGTGAAAGTGGCGAGACATCCGGGAGACATTTACCAACCACTCACAGCTAGATGAGACAATATCAGGGTGTAATCACAGTAATCTCTGTAGTTTATTAACTATTTTCTGAAATATGTCCTCTATGCATCCCTTATCCAAACGGACACTTTTTGACGTGTGTGCAGATGCTCCTGCTCCATCTTGGGAAGAGCTGGAAGATGTGATGCTGGCGGTGAAGCTGGTGGTTCACGGACTGGTTGAATTCATACAGAACTTCAGCAAGAAGAGTCACGATGCTCCACAGGTAACGCCGTCAAACAGACAGCGACGGCTGACGCTTCTCTTTGAAGAAATTGCAGAGCGCACGTCTGTAGAGGACGGGATGTTTGAAATGCGCTGCAGCGCACCACCTTCCTGCAGCACATTTATGCCCCATTTGCACTGCCTCTACTCAGCCCCAACTATGGGAACCGCACCACGGAAAGAACCCTTTTGCATTATTACTTCAGCTAGTATTTTAGCTGATTTGAGGCTGATTTGAGTCCTCTTTTGGTCCCTGCTTCTCTGGTGGGACCGACCGAGCTTAGTCGAGCCAAGTCCGGACCAAAACATGAATGCTGGACTCTGATTGGTCAGGGGGAGGAGTCACTGGATCAGAAACTTTTCACTGATCCGCCAGTTGCAATTTCTCTCGGGATGTGGCACAGTGGCTGGATCTATTTTAAAGATTTTAAAAACAATAATGACAACACCGTGTTTAATGCTGAAGTCGAGGCATTTTTTTTTGTGTTTGGTAACCGACGAGTGAGCTGAGTCACCGCGGAGGATCATACGAGCTGACGACCCGCGAATCACGCGAGGCCGGACCCCGAGCCCCAGCCTTGCCTGCCCACAAAGGCCGGATTCTGAGCCCTGGCAGGTGGGAGGACCCGGAGTCCGAGACGGAGAGTTGAAACGCTATTTTAAAAAAAAATTATGTATAAAAAAATAATTTCTTTTCATCAGTGAAGATAAAAAATAAATAAACGGTGCAGGCTTTATCATGAAATCCTGTTTTCACTTTGACTTTATTAAATAATCTGTTAATTAAAGTTAACTCAGCTGAAAAATCATAAAAAGACAAAATTGTTTTCAGGAATATTTCCCTCAAACATGTTTAAAGAAGAGATACAGCCTTTGGTTCTGTAAGGATGGCTCCATCTTCTGGTCATGGTTCCCGGTCCACAGATGCCTCGACATCCACAGAGTGTCCCCGCACCACCGATGCCTTGATGTCCACAGAGGGTCCACGGTCCGCTGGTGCCTCAACATCCACAGAGGGTCCCCACGTCGCCGATGCCTTGATGTCCACAGAGGGTCCCTGGTCTGCCGACGCCTCAACGTCCACAGAGGGTCCCGTTCCCCAGACGCCTCAACGTCCACAGAAGGTCCTTGCTCCACCGACATCTCAACGTCCACAGAGGGTCCTCGCTCTGCTGATGCATCAACCTCGCTACATGCAACCCCCGAGGTGGATCCCGCACCGCATGCGACTGCTCTCTTGGTCTCTTCACCACATGTAGCTCCCGAGGTGGATCCTGCGCCGCATGTGACAGCTCTCCTGGTCTTTTTGCTGCATGCAGCTCCCGAGGTGGATCCCGTGCAGCATGTGACTGCTCTCCTGGTCTCTTTGCTGCATGCAGCTCCCGAGGTGGATCCCGCGCCGCATGCGACTACTCTCCTGGTCTCTTCGTCGCATGCAGCTCCCGAGGTGGATCACGCGCTGCATGTGACAGCTCTCCTGGTCTCGCCGCCTGGTCCGGCTCCTCTGGTCTCGCCGCCTGGTCCGGCTCCTCAGGTCTCTCCACCTGGTCCGGCTCCTCTGGTCTCGTTGCCTGGTCCGGCTCCTCTGGTCTCGCCATCTGATCCGGCTCCTCTGGTCTCGTTGCCTGGTCCGGCTCCTCTGGTCTCGCCATCTGATCCGGCTCCTCTGGTCTCGCCGCCTGCAGACCCCACGCCGGGCTCGCTGCCTGCAGACCCCACGCCGGACTCGCCGCCTGCAGACCCCACGCCGGACTCGCCGCCTGCAGACCCCACGCCGGACTTGCCGCCTGCAGACCCCACGTCTGACAATTCCTTTCCTGCGGATCGCACGCCTGACGACTTCTCGCCTGCGGACCGCACGCCTGATGACTTCTCGCCTGCGGACCGCACGCCTGACAACTCCTTGCCTGCGGACCGCACGCCTGACGACTTCTCGCCTGCGGACCGCACGCATGACGACTCCTCGCCTGCAGACCGCATACCTGATGACTCCTCGCCTGCAGACCGCATGCCTGATGACTCCTCGCCTGCAGACCCCATGCCTGATGACTCTTCGCTTGCAGACTGCGTGCCTGATGACTCCTCGCCTACAGACCGCACGCCTGTGACCTCCGATGGATAGCGTCCCGGCTGCCCGTCCGCCCGACCAGCCTCTGCCTGATGGACGGCGTCCCGGCCGCCCAGCCGCCCGACCAGCCTCTGCCCGATGGACGGCCTCCCGGCCACCCGCCCGACCGGCATCTGCCCAATGGATGACCTTCCAGCCGCCTGCCACGGGCATGCATCAGGATGTCTATATTTAAAATTCTATATAGAGAATATAAATGTTTTTGTAGAATCTGGTTCATCAGATTTAATTCAGTTCAGTTTATTTATGTATCTCCAAGCCACAACAGAAGTCATCTCAGGGCACTGGACAGAAATATTCAATAAATAAAAATAATAATTTAACGATTTATCTGAGGAGCAGACTGCTTTGAGTTTAACTCATCACAGAACTCTCATTAGCCGGATTCTGGACACGCCTCCAGAATCGGTCCTAAAGTGCAAATCCAGGCTGATCTGAGCTGGGCTGATTAACAGCTAGCAGATAGTGCAGCTGTGAACAATAAAAGCTGGTCTCTTAATGATCCAATCAATAAAGTCTTTACTGGAGCTGATGAGGGCTGCAGAGTCCTTTGTCCTGGGAAAAATACTGTAGTTTTTAATGTGTTTACTATGTTTTTCTTACAGTGTTAATCTCAGATGTGCGTCGTTTGGTTTTAATTTATGATACTGAATTAATTTTTTACCTTTCTAACAGAAATAACTTTTTATTTCTTAGGTCATAAATGGGAGAAAAAAAACGATTCTGTGACATTTAAATATGTCAGTAAAGGATATAACATATTTAAAGGCCCGTCATTCCTTAAAAAAATGCACATGGCCCACTGGTTTTTAAGCTAGAGTTTTGGGCTGAGATCATCTTAAGCAATGTTGTGAGATTTTTCATGATCTGTTAGTTCTTCAAGTATGTGTTGAGAATGGCTCACAGCTGCAACCACCACAACATTTTGCTCAATATCTGTAAAACTGACTGAATTATTACATTTTTGTGTTGCTAAGCTCAGTCAGGTGTGCTGGCCGTCTTAAATTGGGTTTACTCTAAAGGTTAATGAGTTGTAAATGTACATCCAAGGCCTGTCACAATAAACAATAAATCAATTAATCGCATGATAAATTAAAATTGTCGACCTCATTTTCATTTTTCATCTTTGTTTCTTTATGTGCCTCTTTCTATTGAAGACACTGGATGACAAAAAGTTAAACTCCGGTGCTCTTCACTGACCCCTCCCTTTCTCTTTAAAATCCATTTTAATCATCCAAAACTGTGTTTTTGGATCGTTAAAAGCTTCTAAGCTGAGTAGCTAAGCTAAGAGCTAAGCTAAGAGGCCGACCTCGGGGGAAAAACCGCCGTCTTGTTGAAGCTCCAACATTCATGCCTTTGTGTATAAAGTTGTTTTTCTCTGCAAAAAGAAGCTGAGAACTTGTTTACTGATTTCAAAAGCTTAGTGTAAAAAATGCTATGTTAAAGAGCTCAAACCACACTGAGCGTCTGTCATTTTGAGAACCGAAGAGAGACAGCCCATGTCACGTCAAGGGGCCTCCCTCCCATTTTTCTTAGAGACGCTTGCTCCCTCACTATCCATCCTTTGGTTCAGTCTTATATTGCCACACGGTGGTTGAAAAAGGGCACTACTGTACATGCAAAACAAATTAACAAACATTTCTCCTTAAATTTGATAATAATTAGTAATTACAGTATTGTCAAATTTCAAACAATATTATCGTTTATCGCAATAATTTCTGTGACAATTAATCGCCCAGCACAATTTGTTGTCGTGACAGGCCTGTTTAGTGATTCATGAGATATTTTGCTAACAGACAAACAGGATTGACACCAACAGTTTTCTAGAAAGATGTATAGTGCTTTGGTTTGTGTTGCGTATAACTCAGCTTCTATCATAAACATTTTAGCTCTGTATTTATCAAATTAGCCAGATTGTAGCAATGTTTGTGTTTTAAATAGCTTGGTTGCATCTATTATCAAATTCATTTGAAACCAACTCCTCAAACTAAACACAAAACCTGAATACGTGATGAGTGACGGCTTTACTTTATGAAAAGATGCTTATTTTTTCCAGCTTGCAATTTGCTCTAAAGTGAGGACAGGAGAGCTGTTTCTCTGGAACGCTTCTTTCAAATGGATCTAAATTGTTTGAATATAGTAGTTGAAATCCATTCAAATACAGAGTATGAGTAGATGATGAAACCATTAAGAAAAGAACTCCTTGCCAACAGTAAAATGTGCTGGATGTTCTGAGCAGATGGGTACAAGACGTTTCTCGAACAGTCGGAAAAAGATCAGAACGCATCCTTGTTCTGTCGATTTGTGCGTGAACGTTCGGGACCGTGCGGCATCTCTGAGACGTGTTTATGTGTCGTTCAGCCTCAGGCCAACAACAAGTATAAGACCAGCATGTGCAGAGATCTTCGTCAGCAGGGAGGCTGCCCGCGAGGAACTAACTGTACTTTTGCACACACGCAAGACGAGCTGGAGACGTAAGTGATAACTTTTTTTTAAAAAGAATTTGGGATTCATATAAAATTGATTTTTTTTCCCTTTTATTTGGTTCAATATTATTTTATCTTACACGACTTGTTGTCATGGTTGCCATTTTGTAACTGCAAAATTATATTAAAAAGTCGACTTAGGGGAGGGAAAAATAAATAAATAAATAAAATAAACATTTCTTAAAGGAATGCGTGTTGCCTCCCACATTTCATGACAAAGTTTTACACTCAGATCATTCAATGTTGACAAATGTGTCGTTTTGGTTAAATTGAAAATATAATCCCACCGACCATCCTTACACATATATATGACCCATGCTGGCAACATGAGTCAAAATGTGCACTGACAGCAGTGCAAAATAAGTGAAAATCTACATTTTTGCCATACTTGAGATTTGTGTATGAGTCCATAAATGCACCACGATTCCTGTAATAAAACAGCATAAAATCTTCCTAATTTAAATTTAAATCAATTTTTTTTAATTTGCCTTATAATCCCGATAATTTACTTTGAAAACACACATTTTTCTCTGCAAGCTGGTGTAGCGCTTGGAAATCCCTTTGTATAATGCTTGACCTTTTTTAAATAAAGGGCTCGAATTTCCAATGACATCAGTCTAGACCAGGGGTCTGCAACCTTTACAGTCAAAAGAGCCATTTTCCGCCTTTGTTCACTAAATTAAAAGCATTCAGAGCCACAACATGCTACAACTGTGGTTATCTACTGGTGGCCCATGGGCCACTTTAGGTTTGTTGGAAGGGGCTTTTGTGTCCACTAGGGGAGACATTATAAAAATAAAACAACTAAAAATTTATATTTTTTACAATTTAAGACAATGAATAAAACCAGATTCTTTTAAAGAGAAGGTTTGTTAATTAATATTACTATACTATGAACTATACAAACCTAGGTTTTTTTTAATTGCGGAAAAATGAATTAAGTACTGTATAGAAATAAAGCATAAAGTTTTACTCCCTGTACTTGTTCCAATATCCACATATTTGCAAATGAAACGACATAAACTGCTGAAACTAGTAATTTTTTGTTGTTTGTATAACAACCAATTCAGTTTTGGTCAAAGCTTGAAAGAGCCACTGCAGAGGGACCAAAGAGCCGCATGTGGCTCCAGAGCCACAGGTTGCAGACCCCTGGTCTAGACCAATAAAAATTGAGTTTTCAAACCAGTTGTATCTTTAACTAAACTAGCTTTATACCAGACCAAGTGACTGACAAATTTCTACAAACCTCGTGCACGTGTCAAACTCAAGAACCACGGGCCAAATCTGGTCCCTCAAGATGTTTTAAATGTAAAAACAATTATACCGCTTTTAATTTTTTCTTTATAAAAACTGATAAATACATCAGTTGGTATAGACTTCTTTTGCCAGCTGGCTAACTGAAGCCAGAAAGAAGGCTAGATTATTACAGTATTTCACTATTGCTACCAATGTGGAAAGAGTAACAGAACATCAAGTGAAACAGATAAAACTCTTGCTCATGAACCTGAAACCAAGAAAATACATCAGGTATCTGACTCGATTTAATGTATCAGCTGAAAGTGGCCCATGGCTCGGACAAAGTTTTTACATTTTGGCTCCTTTAGGTAACTGAGTTCTTCGCCCCTAAAAGCATTTGACATGGAGAATTTGAAAACAATTACTGTACTGTACTCAGTATTGAAAAATTCTTCTTGGGACTGCTTTTGCCAGTCTGGGTCATATATACTGTTTCACTGGAAACAACCCTTCTCGTCTCTTTTCTTATGTTTATGATTATGTCCTCTGATCTGGGCCTTCCACTCCACGCAGATTTCGACTAAAGACCAAGAAGAGCAGCATTGTGGTCCGACCGTTCCCTCCAGACAATAAATGCCTCAAAGACTCAGTAGAGACCCCCGCCTCCCTGACGGAGGGAGTTTCCTGCCTGACTCAACCGCAACTTATCTCCAGAGGGCCCGGCGCGATGGAGGAAGCCAAAAGAGCCGTGGCAAACGGAACCAGCATGGCTAACGGTTCCAACGGGCTCTCTGGTACCAACAGAATCCCATCAGGGTCAACAGAGCAGTAAGAACATTTCTTCACTTACAGGTTGTACATGCTCGGTTGTTGGCATTTAAACAGTTAATTCATAATACTGTAGTACTAAAATTGTTTTTGCTGGTTATTATTATTAATTTTTTATTTTTTTAGCTAAAATCACCAAAATATAAAAATATTTAAAGATTGAACATGCTGCTTTTGCATGCATTTTTTTCTTTTTATCGCCCACCGCCGGCACGTGATAATGTTTTTGCCCATGTTTGTTTTTGTGTTTGTCTGTTAGCAAAAGATCACGTGACGCACAGGAAGAATTTTAAATAACATTTTTAGGAAAAAAATCTTTGGATGCACATCTACAACTGATTGGCTTTTCAATGCAACTTCATTCAAGATGGCCGCCATAGTCAACTTATCTTAAAAAGGACAAAAATGGCTACAACACATCTTGCACACATTGAGCTAAAATTTAGTGTGGTTGTAGCAAAGACTAATTCATTCCCAACTTTTATTATTCAAGGTTCAAAGTTCAAGGTTCTTTATAGTCATTTGCATCACATGTGGTACATGAGGTGGAACAAAATTGTGTACCCAAGGTCCCACTTACACCCAAAAATAGCCAAAATATAAAGTATAAAAAGCAACAGTATACAAGAATCAATCAATTAATCAATCAATCAATCAATCAATCAATCAATCAATCAATCAATCAATCAATCCAGCAATTTATTCATTTCAAAATTTAAAAACACAAGAATACTGTTTACAAAAAAAACACACAATATAAAATCAAAAATACATGAAATGAAAGGAGGCAGAAGAAGAAAAAAATCTTGTTATATCTGCCCCTTCTTCAACAAAATTAATTCATACAATCAATTCAAACAGCAATCACAAAAAATAAGATTATAAATGATTTCTCACATAATACCATATATAGTAGTTTGTATATGATCTAATTTATGAATATTTGTTCAAATTTTTTATTTTAATCATTTTCTTAAATATGGATATTGATTTTGCAATTTTAATATCAGGTTCCAAACCATTCCACAGTCTTATTCCTTGTACTAAAGTAGACCTACTCTTTAAACTGGTTCTGTGTTGTGGCATAACAAAAAGATCTGTTCCCTTGAGATCCCTTGAGGATCTAATATATACGCTAAATACTAATAATGTATATTAAATGGTATATTAAACAGCAACCCATATAATTAGTGCTAACAGGTTGCACAAGTTCTTTGTTTAAAATATTGCCATAAACTATGTGAAGTCAACTATGCCTGTCTGTTAGCAAAATATCTCTTGAACCATGACACAGATTTTAGTGAAACCTTTGGGGAATAATCATCGGCTGTACATCTACAACTTTTCAGCTGTTGGAGTCAAGCCAATTCAAGATGGCTGCTTCATATCAGCCCACACAGAGATGGCTGTAAATCCGTGAATTTTCTAAACGTTGATCTCAAATTTGACGTGGTAGTAGCTGAGAGTCATGTACAACACATACTTTGAGTTTGTCTTATGGTTTCAGTTCTTATCAGAATATTATATTTGTTTAAAACTTGGGCATGAAAGGCAACATGCAATATACAGTACCATATTTTTTGGACTATAAGGCGCAATATCAGTGGACGGGTCTGTTTTCATACATAAGGCGCACCGGATTATAAGGCGCATTAAGCGAAACAAAACAGATAAGTCAAACTTTATTCAACTCATTCACCATAACCACATAAAATCGGTTCGAGGTCAGTACCATCTTTTTCGCTGTATAAGTCGCCGTTTCTTTTTACATAATTTGCATAACCTGTGAGTTACACGCAAAAAAGAAGTATTTATGGATTTCCCCCCATATTTATAAACCAAATTTTGGCTGAGATATGACAGTTTTCATTCATTCTGACTGAAAATATTGAACACCCGCTAGATGGCACTCGAGTAGTAAGGCATACCGTTGTATTGTGTAATAGGTAAAAGTGGCTATTAATGACAACGAACTTGCCATAGCTTGCCACCATCGTCTGCCTGAAGCAACGGTCAAATCAGCTTCATTTCGCTGCGCCACCACGGCAAAATGAAGCTGATTTGACCATTGAAGTGCATTTATTAAGTAAAAGTTCAACTAAGACACACATTTACTATAAAGTTGAGCTAACAAATAATTGTTTTATCTTATTCAATTTTAAGAAATGCACAGCAACTTATCCCTCTGCGCGTTCCTACTTCCACGTATCGGCTTTTGAAATAAAGCTATTTGACCGTCAAAGTGCGTTTATTAAGCAAAAGTTAGACCGAGACACACCTTTGCTATAATTTCGAGCAAACAAATAATTGTTTTTTTTAAGTGTTAATCTTGTTAAATTATTGTTAAAGTCCTTCTGTGCACGCTCCTGCGGTTGCCGTTTGGTAGCCAATAGATTTTTGGCACAACACCGGCCCACATTTCCGAGTTCGGCTCACAGTTCCAGGTTGTCGGTAGTGATGCATAATAGATTCAACATACCGGTATACAGCGAAGCGACATATTTTTAGATTTTTCCACTTTATTAGACATATTTGGACTGTTGCGACTTATAGGACGGTGCGACGTGTACGGCGGAAAATACGGTAAGCACAACCAGAATTAATATATGATGCGCACCTGATTATAAGGCTTACTGTCAATTTTTGAGAAAATTAAAGGATTTTTAAATCAGAATCAGAATCAGGTTTATTGGCCAAGTATGTTGACACACACAAGGAATTTGTTTCCGGCTGTTCCGGCTGTAAATGCGCCTTATAGTCCGAAAAATACGGTATATTTAGACAAGAAATGCTTGTCTTTTAATTTTCTATTGTTAATATAATAATACGCTTGTGTGTTATAGACCGAATTAATTTGTGAGGAATCTCATTATAATTTGTCGTATTACTGGTGTTTTTCTGCCCATCAGGAAGCCCACCTCTCCTTCCAGGACCCCAGTGAGCCACTCCTCTGCTCCATCTGCCTTGAATACAGCCGGTGGTGCTGATGGTGCTTCTTTACCCAGGCACGGTCAGTTCATTCTGTCCACACCGCATCCCTCTCAGGCATCAGAGCAGTACTACCAGGACCCCCACCCTGCTTATGACACGACTCACTCTCAACCGTCCTGTGAGTTCTTATTTTCAAACAAACTTTTTTCATATTTTTTCAGTTTACTTAAAAAGAATGCAAATCATTCCTTCTACTCTCCAGCAGGTTCCTACTACCCTTCTGCTCTTCATCCCCCTCATAAACCTTGTATGGCTCGTTTCCTCCGATCGTCCAACGTCCCAGAATCCTCTCTTCCGCCTTCCATGGGTCTTTCGCCATCTTCTTACCCGAACAACTCTCAGACACCGCATCCTCCTTCTTCTTCGTCGTCTTCCTCGGGGTACCCACCACACCCACAACGGAACCGGATGGGACCTCCCCACTTTCACCCCCGCCCGGGACAACCTCAGTATGGACCTTTGGCACCTGCTCACGGTGTTTACGCTCCTCTCTACGACAGCAGGAGAGTATGGAGGCCCCAGGTGAGCCTTCTAATGGCCGTCGTCTTGCTATGTAAGTTGATAACTCGGCATCTTATCTGATGAAGGCGATGATTACCGTTGCAGCTGTACCACAGAGAGGACGCCAGGAGCAACTCGCTGCCTCCAGAGGTGCTGCATTCCTCCATCTACCAGCCTCCGCTCAGGGAGAGGTTCAACTCTCTGGACAACTACTGTTCTGGAGCTGAGCACCGAGCCGGGCTGCACAGGGTACATTAATTTATTAAATCCAACTTTGCACGAGGAAATCATAAAACATTTAAGGGTTAGGGTTTCCTGCCACATTTCAGAGTAAGCTAAAATTATCTTACGGTGAAAGGAGCTGGTGTTATCGTTGTTCTGGTTAAACCTTAAAGATATTATGTGAAATCTTGTACAGTATTGCAAGATTTTGCTTGTTCTGGTGGTGATTTAGCCTGGTTAAAACCAGACCCTTGTCCTTCACTTCGCTTTGTACTAGGGTCTGGCATTTCTCCCATAGACAACGATTTCTCCGGTCGATTTTTGACCGGACCAATCAGAGAACAGAAGGCGGAGTTTTGTTAGTTTAGCCTGGCGAGGTCCAGGCTATTCAGATAAATAGCTCAGAAACCACTCGGTGGATATTTTTTCTGCTACCAGTGTGTAATTATATGGCTCTAATTTACTGACTGTTGGCCTAGATGAAACATTTGAGATAAAATTCGATTTTTTATCATTTATTTTCGTAGCGCACCCGAGGCTGTTTGGAAAATGTCAAACCGAAACAATTTAAATCCAGCAGATTTGACCATTTCGTGAATTGATTTAGGAACTGTTAAGCTCAGGAACACTTCTGATATAACGTCAGCTAAGAAATATATTTTTTCTCAGCAAAGAAATAATAGTTTTTTACCTTGTTTTCATGAAAATTCCTTCGTGGCGGCAGCCATTTTAACTGACGACGTCAGTCGACGTCGTTCAAAACTCCGCCTTCTGTTCTCTGATTGGTCCGGTCAAAAATCGACCGGAGAAATCCTTGTCTATGGGAGAAATGCCAGACCCTAGTACAAAGCGAAGTGAAGGACAAGGGTCTGGTTTTAACCAGGCTAGTGGTGATTGGGTTAAATGCAGAGTCAAATTTCGTCTTGTGTGGAAACATGCATAGATGACAAAAATATGACATTATTATTATTACTTAAACTACCATATTTTTCGGAGTATAGGTCACTCCCGAGTATAGGTCTCACCATCCAATTATTGCCAAAGATTTGGAAAAATCCATATATAGGTCGCACCTGAGTATAGGTCGCACCTACGTCAAAATGTGGACCGTGTTTAGCTCTGCTGCAAATGTCTCTTCCACAGGAGCGCACAGCAAGGCTTTTAAGAAGATTAACACTTAAAAACAATTAATTGTTTGATAAAAAATTATAGCAAATATGTGTCTGAGCTGAACTTTTCTTTAATAAATGAATAATTTTAGCAGGATAAACACCTAAAAAATATATTTGTTAGCTGACATTATTGTAAGAGTGTGTCTCAGTTTAATTTTTGTTAATAAATGATTACAAATCAGCTTATTTTATAAAAAGCCATAGGTCACACCTGAGTATAGGTCGCAGGCCATGAAAAAATGATAATAAGGTGCGACCTATACTCCGAAAAATACGGTATATGTTAAGAGGACTCTCAGCTACTACCACAGCCGTTTCTAGCTTAATGCATAAAAAATGAATTCGTAATCATCATTTTTGTGTTAGGTAAAGTTGATCAGCTGTGGCAGCCATCTTGAATGGGGTTAACTCTGCAAGTTAATAATTTCTAGATAATTACTGAGAGTTTCATTAAAATCCATCCAGAGGCTTATAAAACATTTTGCTAACAGACAGAGTTGATTCCAGTAGTAAATTAGCAAATATTTAATAACAGATCGCAGATGATTACTTAGTGCACTGAGTATATCTTGAGGGGGATTCTTAGCTACTAACACTGAATTTTAGCTTAATGTGTAAATTTGACAGAGGTAGGCCTATAGCTGCTGTTGTGTTGGCTATTGTTGATTAGCACTGGCGGCCATCTTGAATCGGGTCGACTCCAAACGTCATTCAGCTGTAACTGTACATCCAGTGTTTAGTTACAGTTGAATTCACAGACGGAACAGATTTATCTCTCCGTCCCTATCAGCTGCTTTTTCTTTTCCTTGGTTTTCTGTTTTTACACCCACATACCACCTCATCTCCAGTCTCATCTCTGCAGCGAGGAGCTTCACCCTCCTCTGTGGCCCTCCCACTTCTCACCCAGATCCACCTCACCCACTCACTCCTCTTCCTCTCACACGCAGCGTTTACCAGCAAATGTGCCACAGCGCCACCGCGGCGTTTACCAGCAGTGCTCCAAACAGCCAACTGTGGCGAATTGCATGATTTACGAAAACAACTGAACCAAACGGGACGCAAAAAATATTAGTATTTTAACTGAAATTAGCCACAAGTGAGTCACAGCAACCTTTTTACCCTAACTATGGCGTGAAGAGAGGCTTTATCGTATGAAAACATTTAAAGTCAAAGTCAACTTTATTGTCAAAACTGCAATATGTAGGCCTACAGGACATACACAGGATTGAAATTGCATTTCTCTCAGTCCCTTCGGTGCAACAGTAACCATTTAAACACTAAAACACTAAAACATTTAATAAACATAAGCATAAAATGAAATAATAAAAGTGTAATACAGTACTGTCCTGAGTTTTTGCATAGTAGTATAAAAGTATAAAAAGTTACACCAACACTAAAACACTAAAACATTTAATAAACATAAGCATAAAATGAAATAAAAGATTTATTCAAAGATTTATTTAGCAGTGAGGCCGCTATTGCTCAGTGCCAGGGCTGGCCCAAGCCTCCATGGGGCCCTAAGCGAAATTTGGTTTGGGGCCCTCTATTTCTGCTAATAATGTGGATTACTACAATCAACGGTCAGATGATCAGATCATTCACCCACCTAACATGTTTACATGAGCCTATATGAATCATAGTGGTACCAAAAGTAACAAAAGAAAACAGAAAAGAAAAAAACACCAGTATTCAATGGATTTTACAGCAAAATTGTCATCTGGTTTATAATCTTTGGTTTCAAAGAACTGCAAAAGTAATGTTCAAAGTAATTTGTAGTGCAAGATCAACAACAAACAGATAAAATAACTAAGATGCATACAAATAAATTAAATTGTGCAAAAACAGACAAAATAGAACAAAATAAAATATCAAGGAAATACTGCAATAATGTAAACGAACAATTACTTGAAACCACGTAAAATGGTTAAAAAAATTTTAAGTTGAATAATTGGTTCTTAAAATATATAACGTATGCAATAATTTGCTCAAGCTGAACTTAAAATAATAAATGGAATCGTATAGAAATCATTACAAGAATTAAAAATTCAATTCCACTTAGGGAGCCCCCTAGTGGCCCTGGGACCCAAAGCAGCCGCTTAGTTTGCTTATGCCTTGGGCCAGCCCTGCTCAGTGCTGTATAAAAATATTTTTCTTACAGAACATAAAACAATTGGCTCAAATTTCTTAAAGGAATCACCCACGAAGACCATCTTACATTAAGAAATGAGTGAAATGTAGCTGTTTTAGCCAAATCTCGATAAAAATGTTATTATTATTTTACTTATACGTGTTCTGCCATTTTTTATTACTTTAACAACTCAGCTTCAGCTTCTTTTTCAGCAATCACGCTGCATTTTTACCCAAAATGCCAGAACTGATTTGTTCTCTCATCTCGGCGCCGTGCTCCATCTCTCAGGACTACAGACGCGTTCCTCTCGGCTACGAGGACCTGTACAGACGGAAGCAGGACCAGTGGACGCCTATCCACCACCATCACAATCCCAGCAGGCCCTCCCAGTCTTCGCCCATCTTCATGGATTATGGAGCGGAGGTAAAAAAAAAAGCAAATACCCGAGACAGAATACATTATTTCCAACTCTAATCCCACTGTGGCCAGTTTCTTCAAAGGGTAACAAGTTGAAAAAATAATAAACTTAACGTTTTTCCATTGTTAACAATGATTTATTTAATCCCTATTCCAAAACTGTACACTTTTGCACTGTCCGATGCAATTTAAGAGGAGAATAGTTGCCTAGCAACTCTGAAAAAAAGATATCGTAGAAATGCTCATTTGTGGCATGTGTGTGGGTGTGTGTGTGTGTGAGCGAGAAAAAGAGATTTTACCAAGCTGTGACTCAGGCGTTCAGTTGAGTAAAGCTTTATTTTATAGTCTTTCGGCTGGGATTATTTTGTAAAACACACCATTTAAACTACCAAACAGTTAGTAAGTAAAACACAGTGTCTTAAATATTAATGCATGAGTTTCTTTTTCTTTTTAATGAGCCAGTATCCTAATAAAATTTACTGACAATCACTGACCGATTATGATTCAGTTTAATTCAATACGACTGAATGCAGTAAAGTCCTAATCTCTTTAAAGCTTATTTTTATAATAAATAATAAATATATTTTTTAAAATGTATGTCTAAATTCATCACCAGATCAGAACTTATTCATTAGAGAATTCAAGTCTCTGTAAATAGGTTGCTCTTTTTAATTCCTCGTGCACGTCAGTCCACATTGGGGAACTTTTGTCTCCCCTCTCTGGAAGTGAGAGTAATTACAGTAACGCCATTAAGACGTGCAACAACACAAATAAATTCTCACTGTTTCAAGGGAATATACTGTAACATCAACATGCTGAGGCAGCTTTAATGAAAAAAAAAAAAAATTCCAAAAGGTTTGGGGCTTTCTGCTTTTGTATTTGTCTCATGATGCTGTGTTTTGCACCTCAAGGCATCATTAAACTTAATAGATGTCATAAAATATTTAATAATACTCAATATAACAAGTAACAGTGCACCTATAAGGATATGTGTCCTTACAGCTATTATAGCATGTCTGTGAAAAACATCAGTAAAAGAGCCACCTGCATCATGAAGGACCCCCTCACCCAGCACACACACTTTTTGCCCTGCTCCCCTCAGGAGGGAGGTTGAGGAGCATTAAGTGTAGAACTGCTAGACTGAGGAACAGCTTCTACCCTGAAGCTGTAAGACTCTTGAATCTCTTACCAGAATAATCACTGTGAAGAAATCACATCATGTTGCTGCTGATCTGTTTCATGTTGCTGTGTTCATTCGTGCTCAGCTGCTCACACAGACTCATGTTCATGCTGCTGTTTGGCATATTGTTTTTATACTACTAGTGCTTATTGTATTTTTATTTAACATTTTTCTTAGTTCATATTTTAGATCTGATTACTGTTTGTTTTTTACATTTTATACTTTTGTTGGCTGTAACTGGGACCCTGTGTACAAAGTTTCGTTCCACCACATGTACCACATTTTAAAGTCAGATTCTCAGGCGCAATTTACCGTATATTTCGTACTATAAGACGCATTAAGCGAAACAAAACAGCCAGATAAGTCAAACTTTATTCAACTCATTCGCAATATCCAATTAAATTTGGTTCAAGGTCAGAAAGCACACGCTGAATTAATACATAAGGCGCACCTGATTATAAGGTTCACTGTCGATTTTTGAGAAAATTAAAGGATTTTAAGTGTGCCTTATAGTCCAAAAAATATAGTAAGCCCAATTCTTATAGTATTTGTTACACCATTCAAATATTTTACATTTCGTTTAAATTGTTAGATATAATAATAATAATAATAATAATAATGAATTCAATTTATAACGCACTTTTCATTAATGAAAATCTCAAAGTGCTACAAGGTGCAACAGAATTAAATGTCAATAAAACAAATAATAAAACAATTAAAATCAATAACAGTATCAGCTAAGATCAAAAGTAGAATCATGAGGAGGTAGAGTATGCTCGGTTGAAAAGAAAGGTCTTCAAGCCGCTCTTAAAGTCAACCACAGACTGTGGGGCTCTCAGACAGTCAGGAAGAGAGTTCCACAGGCGGGGGGCAGCCACACTGAAAGCCCGGTCACCCATGGTCCTTAATTTGGTTCTCGGAATGTGAAGGAGATTACTGTTCTGTGACCGCAGCGAACGGGTGGATGAGTATGGAATAAGAATATCCTTCAGATAATCTGGTGAAGTTCCGTGTAAAGATATGACCAAATTAATCCAATCATGAAACATTCCCATAGACGTTTATTCTTCAGAACTCATCATACCTGTCTGTGTGGAGAACTGCTGAACTAATGTGCTGTTTTTAGCTAGTTTTGGCAACACAAGTAGGCTTCTTGTGCAGGAAGCTAAATAGCAGTGTTATGTGTCTTTCAGCATATGGAAAGCAGCGGAGGTCAGTGTGCCAGATGCCGGTTCAGAGATGAGGAAAGTTTGTCGCACTACTCTCCGTGGTCCTGCGGTACTGCCGGGTCCTGCCTCAGTCCCTTTGAGCCTGAAGCTCTCGCACACACCGCAACTCACTCCTGCTCGGAACATCCGGTGAGGCTCCTTGCACGTCTGAAGGCGGCGCCAGCTCTCCTGTGTTCCAAGAAAAACAGTTTTGTTTAGTTTGATGAACGGTCCCAATGCGGTTCTCCTGCAGGAGGTGGACAGTAACGAAGGAGAAGCCGACGGCAAGAAACAGTGGCTGCACACGTTGGATCACTACAGGCGTTTGAAGGACGAGGATCCGATCATTCCCTTCAGCGAAGCACCCATTATCTCAAAGTGGGGCGCCATTTCCAGGGCGGCTCGCACCGGTTACCACACCACCGATCCCATCCAAGCCACCGCCTGCCAGGGCAGCGCCAGCACCACACCCATCAACTTTAAAGGTTAGAAAGATGCTCTACAGAAAATATGACAGTTTCATTATTTTTATTTAAAGATACTTTGGACTATACTGCATGTTAAAAACATATCAGTGCAGTCTTGTGTCATTTTTTTTACAAATTATCTCCTTTTTATATACAGGGGGTCCCCGACTTACGAGTGAGTTCCATTACTAAGAGTATCTCGTAAGACGAAATCTTGTACGTCGGAACCCGAAACACGTGTTGCTCGTAAGTCCGGATTTTCGGTCGTAAGTCGGAAAATTTATGCTAGCGCTACTACGAACACTCGTTTTTCATCACAAATGTTCATACTAGTTCATAAACATGCTCAGAAACTTGTTTCCAAACGGTTAGCTAACACACTTTCATCTAAAAACACATGAAAGTGCTGTATTTTTTGTATGTTCTTTACAAATTTACTGCTCGTTCGCCAGCTCGTAAGTCCAGAACCTTGTATGTCAGGGCGCTCGTAAGTCGGGGACCCCCTGTAATCATATTTTTAGTCCATTAAAAAGTGTTTTGTGTTATCAGTAGAACTTTCATCTTCACTATCATTTTCTGACAGATTACAACCATCATTTAGACCACGGTGACTACAGGTGGAGCTCCAGAGGCTCTGACTCCTCCAGCCACTCCAGTTTCTATGAGAGGTGGGTCATTTACACGCAAATACTCAAAGGTGGGCGCCAGACCGCTAGGGAGCGCTAAAGCGCTAATCCGCTTATAGCGGACCTAAACAATTTGTTAGCTTTACATCGGATTGACTAACTTTTATAATTCATAAGCGGATTTGTGCTATTTTTATTTAAAATGCAGTACCGCTAATAGCTAATTATCAGAGTCAGAGTCAGAGAGTCTTTATTGTCATTTGCACCGCATGTGGTACATGTGATGAAAACGAGATTATGTACACGGGGTCCCAGTTACATCCAACAACAAATGCAAGAGAAAAACAGTAATAACATCTAGAATTAACTAAGAAAAACATCAACTAGTAATACACTAAGCCCTAATATAGTGGAAAAACATCATTATAAACAGCAGCACGAACATGAGTCTGTATGAGCAGATGGTCACAGATGAACACAGCAACAAGAAAACAGATCAGCATCAGCGTGATGTGATATTTTGCAGTGTTTATTTTTATTTTATTTTTATTTATTCATTCATGAGTCTAACAGCCTCAGGGATGAATAAATAAAAATAAAATAAAAATAAACACTGCAAAATATCACATTATCTATCAGTAAAAACGAAAAAACTTATTTACGAGCTCTTAAATTAACCGGACGACTGCTAACAGACCATATCCTGTCAGCGCCGGATGTGGTCCGTGACAAAAAAGCGTCTCCCTCAGTCTCTTGGCTAGAGAGAGCACTCTCTCTATAGCAGTTAGCAGCCAGTGTGTTACTCTGCAGCCTTATTGCTTGTTTTCGAAGAGTCAGACGAAGAGTTTTTAACATGGAGGGTGAACTTATGGATGTTTCTCAGCGGCCTACGCGACGCGTCTGGATTAAAAAAAGTAGTTCGCCATTAGCACTGTTCAAAATGGCGTCCGCGACAGCCACAGAAGCTAAGGACTTTCCAAGAAAACACGGTAAAAACAATTATTTCTTTGCTGAGAAAAAATATATTTCATAGCTGACGTTATAGCACAAGTTTTTCTGAGCTTGAGAGTTTCACGAAATGGTCAAATCTGCTGGATTAAAAAAAGTAGTTCGCCATTAGCACTGTTCAAAATGGCGTCCGCGACAGCCACAGAAGCTAAGGACTTTCCAAGAAAACACGGTAAAAACAATTATTTCTTTGCTGAGAAAAAATATATTTCATAGCTGACGTTATAGCACAAGTTTTTCTGAGCTTGAGAGTTTCACGAAATGGTCAAATCTGCTGGATTAAAAAAAGTAGTTCGCCATTAGCATGTTAGCTTATTAGCATTAGCTTCCCCTAATTTTCATAAGACATAAGCGCTTTTGAAATTGCGGACCTAAATAAATAAATAAGTGCTTTAGAAATAGCGGAACTAATTTTTGGATTAGCGCTGCCCGGCACTGCAAATACATTACTGTACTACCGTACTTTCTGTACATGCCGCACCATCGCATAAGTAGCATCAGTCCAAATATGTGTAATAAAGTGAGGAAAAAAACAAATAAGTCACTTCACTGCATAAGTTGCGTCTATTATGTGTCACCGCTTACGCATCGCGTTTTTTTATGTCACCGCTGACCACACGGTAACGTGGGCCGGTGTTGTGCCAAAAATCGATTGGTTGCCAAACGGCGGCCGTGGGAGTGTGCAGGGGAGGAGTTTAACAAGAATTTAACAAGATTAACACTTCAAAACAATTATTTGTTTGCTCAACATTATAGCAAACGTGTGTCTCAGCTGAACTTTTCTTTTTTTAGTGATCAAATCAGCCGCATTTCGCCTGGGCAGCACGGCAAAATGCAGCTGATCTGCCGTTTTCTCCAGGAGTTCCGGAGCGAGACAAATGGGGCTTAGTATGGTAAGCCAAGTGTCTCATTAATAGCCACTTTACCTGTTAATGAGGCACTTGGCTTGCCTTATTAGTTGAGGGCCCTCTAGTGGCTGAAAATGGTAGTGTTTAATATTTTCCATGCCAGAATGAATGAAATCGTCAGATCTCAGCCAAAAATTGGGTTATTATAAATATGGGAAATATGTATATTAGTTGCTTCGGTGTTCCTGCAAATTTATGCAAAAAGGTGTGACATTGAGAAATATGGTAATTCGCTGATTTAAAATCTGTTTTCGCAGTCATGCATGTCTCTAAAGTATTAAATGAGTGCTTTCAAATCTGTGCTTATGGAATTAGGAACATTATTATTGCAGTTTCACAAAATTGATTGGATTGATTTAAGTATAGCCTCCTTCTTTTCCCTTATTTGTTTTAGGACTAAAACTAGAGACACTAGTTAGCTGTTAAAAACTCCACTGGGCAGTAAAAAGGCGACATTTCTAATCCATGTTTTCAGATTAAATAAAATACATCTCATATTTTTATTTATACAGTCTTAAACTAATATTTTTAATTTTTTTCTCTCGTTTTAATTGTCATAGAGGTTGTTACAAATATGATAATATATCATGGTCTGTATTTTAGTGAGCATCTTTGTGCATCGGAGCTGGACAGCTGTCGAACTTCCATAGGCAGTGGAGAAAACATTGGGTTTGACCTGCAAAGCCGCCAGACCACCTTCAGCCAGGATCAGAACCAAGCCGAGAGCGAACTGGACACGGATCGAGACATTGAGCTTGACCTGTGTGTTCTGGACATTGAGGACTCAGACAACCATGAGGTCAAATCACAGGTTTGTCCAAGTACTTTCTGTGCTGATACAGTTCCATGATTTATATTAGCACTTCAGATGTTTAAATTCCAATTATATTTAGATGTTAATAAGTTTTGTAAGTTTAATCTATAAACCAGCAAACACTGTGGCCAAGGTCCAGATCTAACCACCCCTAAATCAAATAATAATTATTTAAAAACTGTCCGAATCTGCTTGTCTTCATTTCAAAAGTGCACTTCAGTAGGTTGAAACATAAATGTGGGAATAGCTGCTAACAAACAGAGTGATTCAAGACAGATACAATGTGTGCAGTTAAATAATGTGCACGGCCTGGAATACAATTTTACAATCTGTGCACTCAGAACAAACTGTGGTTTCCCCAATTAAAAAAATAATAATGTAGCGGTATGTCTTGCTGGTTGCAAACATTCAAAATTCTGCAACAATTTTTTCCCCCGTTTTCTCGCTATTTTTAGTCGCCAACTAAAACCAACCCTGGTCAATGTGCAGCTTTCATGTTTTCTGATACTGTATTTTCCAGACTATAACTCACACTTTTTTTTTCATAGTTTGGCCAGTGCTGCGACTTATGTTTTTTCCCCCCTATTCCTAAAGCAATTTTTGACTGAAACGTTGAATGTTCATTCATACTGATATGAACCAAAGACGAAACGTTACAATTTTCAGCCACAAGAGGGCCCTCTAGGCTTTTTACAACTACTGTATACGGTGT